>CATQJA010002075.1:0-29763 GCA_958295435.1 Mesorhabditis spiculigera
AAAGTAGCCTATTAGACGTGGCTCCTTGGACTTGCCTTGGGGGGGGTAAAATATAGTCTTAATCCTTTATGAAGAAAAACATTTTCCAAGGCCGAACGTCGTCCATGTTTTGTTAGTATCTACACAACCTTTTTCTGGATCGTCTACAGTGGCGCAGGCAAGATAATAGCCAAAAAACAAAGCTCAATAATGCGTTTAGCTTGGGAACATGACGTTGCCCAATGAGCTGCCGTTAAAAGCTGCCACTTTGGTATGTTTCCGTATTGCACCGATCGGATCAGCTCATCCCACATCTGCCTATTTTCCAGATGGTGTCCGGCATCGGTGTGAGATCTGCTGGCCATCGCTACCGTTTGGATCTGGGTCTCACATTGCGCAACGTTACGCCGCGCGATACAGAGAAATTTGTATAGTCTATTGTGTGCTACGGCAATCGAACCACCACGTGAATGCGTAAGTTACCTTTTTAGCACCTGTATGCTTCAGGTTTTTGCGATGACGGTGTACGACCAGAAGAAACGACCGGATGACAATGGTGCGGGACTGGCATCAGTGGCTTGACTGTTACGCTTAGACATTATGAATACCCCGACTGCTATATCTTTTAAACCTTGACGCTAAAAAGAGCCTTCCAAAATTACGCGTTTCAATGACAACTGAAGCGGGACATTGGCAAACTCACCGTTTCCGGTGCTTTCCAATGGTATCACTATCATTTTGATGCGGCCCGCACGGGAACCGAGATTTCGGGAAGGGCGGGGGCAAAAATTTCGGCGAACTACTCCTGAAAGATCAGGGTATGTACCTTTACTTTACTTTTTCCACATTTCTCACAACCACATTTGGACAGCAAACAACATTTGGAAAAACAAGCACTGTTACAAAATCTCAAATTCGACGCCCGGGCGAAATTGCAATTCATCACGCAGGCCACATTCATGTCGGTGCACTGCCACTTGCGGGTGCGATGTGGATGAGAAGGCCGGCATAGAGCAGGCGGCAATGATCCACCGGCTTTTTGTCTGTTTCGTTGCTCACGGTGGAGTCGGGGAAGCTGCCCGAAACGGCGAGCATAAGGCAGAGATTCTGCTGAAATCAGCCGGCGATGTGATTTGGGGTGGTATGAGCTATAATAAGTTTTCTGCGATGCTAATGCGTCAGTTCAGGTCAAGTCGACTTTACTGGATACAAAACTATTAAAAACTAAACTTAAAAATGTCGTCTACGGGGTAAAAATCGATTTTTGTAAAACGAGGGATTTTTACAAGATAATGTAGGCCGCCCTCTTGTGGGCGTGGCACTTTAATACCTCGTGTATGCGGTGGCATGGCAATTTTTAAATGGGCTTTGAAGCCAGCTTTTCGATGTTCGGGGATGGACCTTGTGCAAAAAGCGACAGGCAGAGCACTGAGAACTGCCAAAAAAAACCTCGACGAGCGATCACCGTGATCGGTTCTTTACCACGCATCAACGCCGGGAAAGAGAGCGCGCGCTAGAGAGATGGAGCGAGATAGGGAGAGCGAGAGAGAGCGAGAGAGAGACAGAGAGAGAATGAGAGAGAGAGAGAGAGAGAGAGAGTGAGAGTGAGGGAGAGCAAACGAGTGAAGCTGCACCAGACTGCTTACCCCGTTAAATTATGTCATGGAAGGGTCGGGGTAGTGGCTTACGTAAGAGGTATGGGTTTCATTACCGCAGGGGTGAGACTGAATAAAAAAAGCTTTGAGGTTGGAAAAAGTTTGAAAGCTTTGATTAGCTCTAAAAGCGCACAATGCTTAATCTGGACGATTTATACATCATTATGTAGGCCCTGGGGCGGGTTGCTCGGGATGGACCCTCTCAGGGCCTAAAAGTTGATGTACGCTGAGATACAGGCTCGAGAAGTTTTACGGAAAATTAGACGGAAGCTTCTGCGTTCATGCATTCACATACCCAATCGCTAACGCCAATCGACAGCGCTCAAGGAGTAGATACCGATAAATCTTCACATCATCCAAATGGGCACACGATGGCCGGGTTTTGGCCTCCCGTTTCACTTCGTAAAATCCCGCTAATGATCCAGAACTGTTCTTAGGACCATCACGGCATGCAAAAGTCATGAATAGTCCTTCCTTATTTTAGGGCTTATGAGCTCGACGTCTCGCCGGGGAACTAGCAGTTTTTCCGACAAATTGGGCCATATCCGGCTAGGGGCGGGTGTATTCCCCAGCGGGCTAATTACCAGTTTCCTGAAAAACGTCGAGCTAGATCTTAGTACGGCTTGAAGTGGCTGCACGTCGGCATTCTGCTGATATCTGCCGGATTCTTCCGGATTAAGTTCCGAATTTGCTTCCAGAAGACACCAAATGTCTGCCGCGGCCGATTCCATAAATCGGGTCACGCTGGTGAAAGATGCTTTTCTTCTCTTGTTATCTGTACCTACCGTGATCCTATCAGTGCTCGTGATTTCGCATTTTCATAAATCAGGAGGGCTGCTGAATCCTTATTCTAAAATTTGTATATGTTTAGTGATTACGGTATCGAGACACAGTACACTCGAGCTCTGGATTTTAGGACATCTTTGCGTTATATTTGGACTTGTTCGCGTGGGATTTTGCGAGTTATTGGGCTTTTTGGGTATTACGCATATCTTGAGGTAAATCCTACCCTTTTTAGCCTTTATCTTTCAGCCATTTTAATGTATTAATCTTTTCAATATATACTTCTATTTTATTTAGACCGGCTTCACCCCGGTCTTCTGCACCTTTTTCCAAAACTTCAATCGCAGCTTCCAAATCTTGTGCTCGATCCTTATTGCATCAAATCGGTATACCACGCTTTATTGGAAATCGTCGAAAAGTAATACGGTAAGGTGGCGATATGGTATGATTTCGGTAATTTATTTTTAGTTCTGGGAGATCGCTACCAATTGGCTAATAATAGTTTGTGTGCTGATATCACTCGGTCAGGGGACGGCTTTTGGGGTGCAGGATACACGGTTTGTCGAGGTGGCCCCGCATAGCTGGCTTTTGGCAGCCGGCCAGCAGCCGATTGTGGTACGGTATTTGTATTTTTTGACTGCTAGAAACTGTAAAAAGGGTTATATTTTGTAATACGATTAACTACTTTTAAAGTACCGTTATATATATATTTTTCTAGTTCGGAATCCTGACCGGCCAACTTTTCACTGTTTGGTGGCTTATCCTCGCATCGGTCGGATATTTTATTAATCTACTCGTCATTAACAAATTAATGTCGATGAAGAAGACGTCCAGTCAAGTCGCTACGACTGCAGCCCACATCACTAAGGTATCCCTTCAAAGTAATTTTTAATGCAAATTAGGCGGAGCTTCGACTGTGTTTTGTCAGCTTTTACACAATCTTTTTCTGGATGGTCTACACATTGGCGCAGGTAAAGATTAGTAGAGGTTACCTTAAGAAAACTCTGTTTAGTTCGGGAATATGATGCTACCTTTCGGGTTTTGGCTAAAGTCGATAACATTGGGTAATTTTGATTAGGCGTTTTTGATGTATGTGAATGTATGAACAGCCGTGGCAAGTCGTTACTGAAATTTTCTGTTATTAGAGCTATATTCTGCCGTGATCAGGTGCTGTCCGGCGTCAGCTGCATGCTACTGTCCCTCTCCACTGTATGGATCTGGGTTTGGAATTCCGCAACGCTGCGCCGCGTGGCGCGGAATGGGTGTTTGCGGATGTTATGTTTGCCTGTACCTGAGCCCATGGCACATATGAGTGTAAGTCTTAAGCTTTAACAGTTTTAAGAGCATTATTTCTTAGCAAATTGGTTTTAGGGTATAGTTTTCAGCACAAATCGAATAGCGTGCTTCCAAAAAATTTCAGCTCGAGACCATTAAGCGCTTACAAGGGAACCTCACGGAGACATGGTGGAATTTCGGAAAACGCTCGCGGCTACCCCCGGGTAATCGACCATTGCGATCACGATGCGCTTGTCAGATTTTTCTAAATAGACCTGTGGACAGAGATACAGCACTTCCGGAAAATGCTGATTTACATGCAAAAGATTTGCATAGAAGGATGGTTTATGAGGCTCTCCCATCACTATGGAATCACCAGTTGAATGGCCGAGTGGTAAGCGACTCACTTGGTAGGATGCTGACGAGGGTTCGAATCCGCTCATGATTTTTGTTTTTGCTTTTTTGCCAGAGATTTTTGTAAAGTCCAGAATGTTACTGTAAAGTATTAGTAAATCCTAGATGTTTAGCCATTAAAGGCAAAAATAATTCTTGCAAAATAAAAATCAGTTTCTGCAAGGTCGTTCTAAAACCTGCCATTGCAAAAATGATTATAATTTCACAAGATAATTTTCTGACCATTAATGTCTAAACATTAGTTATTTTACTATTACTTCGTATGATTTTGGACTTGTACAAAAATCTCTGGCAAAAAGCAAAAACAAAAAATCATGAGCGGATTCGAACCCTCGTCAGCATCCTACCAAGTGAGTCGCTTACCACTCGGCCATTCAACGGGTGATTCCATAGTGATGGGAGAGCCTCATAAACCATCCTTCTATGCAAATCTTTTGCATGTAAATCAGCATTTTCCGGAAGTGCTGTATCTCTGTCCAGAGGTCTATTTAGAAAAATCTGACAAGCGCATCGTGATCGCAATGGTCGATTACCCGGGGGTAGCCGCGAGCGTTTTCCGAAATTCCACCATGTCTCCGTGAGGTTCCCTTGTTAGTGACGAACTACGCCTAACTAAACTATTTGCTTTCTAATTTAAATTTAAGAATTTAATGTGTTAATTTTAGGCCTTTGCTATGACACAATATCCGGAGAAAAGGCTAGCTGAAATGGATCCGCGAAGAGTTACCTCTGTTGCCTGAATGGCACCGCAAATACCGTAGGCCGTTCTGAGCTCTCGGCTTCCTTCCTTGAAAACACATCTACAGCTGTCAATGTGATATTTAGAGCTGTTCTGTTCTCTGCAACTGCATATAGCCTTTTTGCCGTACTCGGAGTGTACTTTTCCAGTTCCCCAACAGCCCACATATTTGTAATTCGTTCCCCCCGGTTGGTGTTTATCCCCCCCATCATTCTTATTTCATCGTAGGCGCACAAATCGTGCGGCTATTAATAAAATTTTTCAATGAATAAGAGATAGCTTGGCGGGAAACGCATTGTGAATGCGAGGAAGTCGACGGCCAGGACTCTAAATTGTTATTCCAGGCAATCCCCCATTTTTCTATTTCCCGTTCCCGCTAAAAATCACAGAACCTAAGTGTTTACATAATTTTCAAGTTGGAGACCTTTTCATAAAGGGCTCTCGAGATATTCTGAGAAAAGCACACAGCACCGCATTTCCGGTAGTCCTAGGAGCGTTTTCAAGGGGCCGGCAAGAGAAAGCTGCATTTTCTAACAAGGGAACCTCACCCGGACAGGGTGGAATTTCGAAAAACGCTCGCGGCTACCCCCAGGTAATCGGCCATTGCGATCACGATGCGCTTGTCAGATTTTTCTGAACACACCTGTGGACAGAGATACAGCACTTCCGGAAAATACTGATTTACATGCAAAAATTAGCATAGCTGAATGGTTTATGAGGCTCTCCCATCACTATGGAATCACCAGTTGAATGGCCGAGTGGTAAGCGACTCGCTTGATAGGATTATGACCAGGGTACGGACCCGCTTACGGCTTTTACGTTTTGCTTTTTGGCTAGCGATTTTTGCACAAGTCCAGAATGTTACTACCATTAGCAAAAACCGAACTATTGTATTTCATGACTGTATTTCATGACTAGCCATAAAGATAAAGAATTCGAAAAACGAAAATTGGATGTTCCGGCTGGTGGGTCCCACATCTTTCTGCCAAAAAGCCAAAATTTTGAATGAACAATCTTTTGACTTCGGAGTATGCACAACTCCCAAAACGTGGTAAGCACTTAAATACATATGATTCTGGACTTCTGCCAAAAATCGCTGGCCAAAAAGCAAAACGAAAAAGCCGTGAGCGGGTCCGTACCCTGGTCATAATCCTATCAAGCGAGTCGCTTACCACTCGGCCATTCAACTGGTGATTCCATAGTGATGGGAGAGCCTCATAAACCATTCAGCTATGCTAATTTTTTGCATGTAAATCAGTATTTTCCGGAAGTGCTGTATCTCTGTCCACAGGTGTGTTCAGAAAAATCTGACAAGCGCATCGTGATCGCAATGGCCGATTACCTGGGGGTAGCCGCGAGCGTTTTTCGAAATTCCACCCTGTCCGGGTGAGGTTCCCTTGTAAGCTGTGGATTCCCAAATTAACGCGCGCAACACGTGACGCACAACGGCCCAAAGGAAACCTATCATCTTGCCTTTCAGAAACCTTTAATTTTCGAGTCTTCCGTTCTTGTAGATCACCAGCTTTGCGGCGCGCAACGCGTGAGCCGTCTACCAATTCTTGGAAAGTTACCCCTGCCGCGCCAAAGTCATTATTTCACAACCATTTCACATTATCTCACTTCAGCGTTTGGCTACCTAATTTTACGCCAAAATAACTGACATATTAGCTTCGAGACCATTCTTACAAACTTTGACTTCATTTCTCGCGGCTTCGCTCCCCTTTTTCGAAGCTACAATACATTAAACGTCCCCGGCGAAAACCCCGCTCTGTTTTCCCAGAACGCCAGCGCATTCTATGCCAATTAGGGTGGCGCCAATACCAAAATCGAAATTCAAACCTACCCGCTAATTTCTAAGTCTACCAGCGTTTTTGAATGTGAATTTGTGCCTCTACTCTGCGACGATACCTATATATCTCCCATTGCACTACTTTTCTTGTATAAATGGATGCTTTTGCGATGTACGTCAGTCGGCTGGCGGTGGTAAAGGGCACCATATTAATTTTACTATCGATTCCGACGTGCTGGTTGACGACGCTGGTCTCGGTGCACTTCATAAAAAGCCGAGCGGTCAACCCGTACTCAAAGATATGCATTACGCTGTGCATTACGGTATGAAAACCTCGCCAACTTCGACGTAATTCGGGTCAATTCAGGACATCTTCACATTATACGTTGACATTTTTGCCTGGGACGTCGCGACGTCGGATATGTTCAATTTTAGCGCTATCCAGGTCTGAAAAACCTGCAGTTGACCCTATCCTTATTAAGATAGGCTTTGTCCCGTACTTCCTGACGTTTTTCCAAAACTTTAATCGCAGTTTTCAACTGCTATGCGCAATCCTGATCGCGGCCAATCGATACACGACGCTTTATTGGAGTGCGGGTGATCATGAACTGGTATTGGAGGCGCAAAATCGATTAATGGATCGTTTTTGCAGCTCTGGGATCGTTTTACCGGGTTAATTCTGTTTATATGCGCCGTGATATCAGCCGGAAAGGCTACGGTCTATACGGTACAAGGTACGAAGTACATCCTGATTACGCCATGTATATGGTTGCTCGAGGCGGGTCAGGGAGAGATTGTGAGTTTTTAAGAAACCTGCATGAGGGATGGTTGGAGTGACTTCGAATCTCATAAATAAAAATGTTGGACGAACGCTTTTTAATTCTGACGATCTCGAATTTCGATAATTCAGGGATTTACGAAGGCTCAGTGCCTTTTCCAGGTTTTCGGAATTTTGAAATTTGAAGGTTTCGATTCGGCTACTCGGTCGACAATCGCGCACGATATCGGCATGTGCATAGGAGTATGGCGTGGTCAGAACTACGCCAGGCTCCGTTTTGCGCAGTTCTGTGTTACAAACCTAATGCCATACTGCGCAAGAAGGGAGCGCAGCGTAGTGCTGGGAACCCCGTACTCCTATGTACACACCGAAGCGGTGCACGATGCTCTCTAACTTTCGGAATTCACTTTTCATATTTCACTTCTTTAAAAACCCTAATTTTTAGATTATCGAAATCTCACCTTTTTTAGTTTGGTATCAGAACCGGTGTCGTATTCGTGGGCGATGCCACCTTCCTTGCAATTATCGGTTTTCTTATTAACATCCTCGTGGTCATAAAGCTGGTCAGGCTAAAGAGCGAATCACAAGGCAACAAATCCATCTCGACGGCCGAACGCCGATTATGCTTTGCTAGTATCTATACCTTTACATTTTGGCTGGCATATACTCTGGGCCAGGTAAGACACGTTGGCTCTTGCCGAAGTTGGCTTTTATAGCTCGGGAATGTAACAATGTCGGAGGAAAATACGTTGAGACCTTATGTGATGGTAAGCTGTCGCTGTGCGCCCTATAGCTTCTTTAATACAGTGGCAACGGTGAGCATAGGACTCCAATCAATAGCTACCATATGGATTTGGGTTTGGCATTCGGCCATTTTGCGACGCGTTGTGAGGAAGAATATTTTGTGGCTATGCGTTACGTTCGGAGGCATGCCTACGGTATGTGTTTCTGTATTTACCTCACGATTTCTCACACGCTCGCTCTCTCTCTATCTCTCTATCTCCCTCTTTCTCTCTCTCGCTCATGCTCTCACGCTCCGTCTCTCTCCACCAATTTATGTCCCGCTTTTAGGCGCAAGATTAAAGCAGCGCCTAAGCCTTCCCCAACCTCTCATCTAAGCCTAAGCCTACGCCCAAGCCCAGACCTATGCCTAGCTTAAGCCTAAACCTCAGCCTAACCCCAACCTCTGAATGATATCACAAATTTTAGAACTACTCCATGACCCAAATCCCAGAAAAAGTGGCCCCGATCACGTCAGTAAAACTTGCCGCCCCGGTCCGCTGATCTCGGAAGCCACCAACAAAAAGCTGACGACACATGGCTTCGAGCAACAATCACTTTTTCCTCTTTTTTTTTCGAATTCGAACCTAACATCAGGATCCCTAGCTTTATAATGAGCTAGAAGAGACAAAGTGTCGTTCCCGCGGCGACGTGACGCCAAAATTACGGGTGGCGAATAAACACCGTTTTCCGCCAAGTTCAAGCTGTTGGGCTGTAATTTGGGTTACTAATACCTATCTTTGTCTGCACACAATGGTCCTATCTGGGTTCGGGAATCGTAAAATCGGGAAACCCGCAATTTTCAAAGGGCGCTTGTTTTTTTCGTTACTGGGGCCGTCTGGCGGGAGAAAAGCTGTACCAAGTATTGTTGTTTTCATTTCCGGTAATTTTGGGGGATGTTACGACCGGTGAAAAACTCATGGAAAAGCGTGAATACGGGGGAAATCTTTTATTTTCACTCTTTGAATAATTGATGAGATTTAGGATGCATATCAATCGAGATCCGGTGACTAAAAAACGTTGAGATCATTGCGTAGGTCATGGCAGTGCTCGTAGGAAAATGCGTGAGAAATTCAAGGGTTCGGGAAGCATGGAAACGAGTTTGGAGGCTCATTAAGGCGTGTAAACTGAACAATTTAGAAAACGCAAAAAAAACAAGATTTAAAGGGATTCAAATTTAATCTGGGGAAAAGAATCACAAAAAACGAGGCAGAGGGGAGGGCGTAGAAGCTAGGTAAGACACGGAAAAGGATCCGGGGGCAAAACGAGAGCAAAAAGCTGAAATTCCACGACGGCATTTGCGCATTAATGGGTGCCTATACCGTTTCATAATACTGTACTGTAAAGCTGAGGTTGGATACTTATGAAAATATTGTCATAATCTCGTTTCGTAATCTTTGAAGGGATTGTGAAGGCAAATTTCAAAAGATAGGGGTCGTAAATTGCATATTTAAGCTTCTGGATCCCATCATAACTTGTATATTAATCTTCTTTACCTTCACAAGCCCTTTAAAAAAATCCATTTCCTAGGCAATGGCACCCTTGTGCGTTAAAAACTCCAGCAAAGTCTCGATCTCGACATTAATGTTGGCAGTAGCTCGTCGGATCCGTTGCGCAATCTCGTTCGTCTCCGAGTCGTCAAACGACCGCCCGCAAAATGAGGCTACCATCGCTTGCGCGTGCGCGTCGTCACTGAAAAAAATTCAAAATGGGAAAACGTTACGATAACCAGAGCAGGTTTTCGACCTCACACCACGCTTAGCGATTCTGATTCATCGCCGAGGTACAATTTTGATTGTTTTCGCCGGCGTACCGAGCGAAAATAGACATTTTCAATCTCGTTTCGACGAATCGAAAAAAGCGCACTGCACACGACAACAACCAAAAAAAATGCCGACGCGTTAAGAAAGCTGGAAAAGGAAATGTTGGTTCGAAGATTGGCGGTCGCTTGCGAAAATTCATCAAAAATTCAAAAATTTCAAAAACCGGTTCAATTTTTTAGCGTAATCATAGAAAAGTGACTCGGACATATATAAATTTTATGCTGTTTTTGGGTGCAGAAAAGGTGTAGAATAAAAAGAATGCGTTATTGGGTAGAATCTCATGGTTTTCGACGAAACGACAGTAACAGAGTGTGCAAAGAAAGCGAAAGCGGGGTACCTGGCCACCGACATGTTCGAGCCGTTCTTCTTCTGGTCGTGGGTGGAGGAGCGCATCAACAGCTTGTCGCGCAGCTCATGCATGTCGATGAAGCTTCTACGTTTTGAGGGGGTGGACCGGATTTTGTGCGGGGTGGCGGTGAGGTCGAGCTGAAAATGCAAATTAGGATTAAATTTTGATCGTCCGCAACTTCCTAATTTTGTCTCTCTAAGGACGCTCTCTTGACCTACCGGGCTGTAAAGTGTACCAAAATGTTCGCCCTAGCCTATAGAATCGGAATAAAACAACGTAGTGTCCGATATTTAGAGAATGATTCCAGAATTCGACAGAACGGCCCAAAAATTCTCACCTGTTTCAACGCGTCGTTCAACTCCCCGCACTTCACCCGTATCTCAGAATAGTGCAGAATAGCATTCTTGACGATTTCGTGAATCTCAGCGACCCAGAATTTCATAGAGAGCCCCAGCGCTCTTCGGCATTCGTTGATAAACGATTGGGATTGAGCGACGGCCTAAAAATAAGTAAATGTTCTACTCTTTTACTTAATTTTTGTAAACAATAGATTTAATTATTGTCAATTATAATTCGGGCTTTGCCTAAGACATACCTTATCTAGGTTGTGATCATTCCACATCTTCAAATATTCTCCCTTGTGATCGACATGGGGTGACCAATCCATTATTGCTGACCAGTCTTTCATCAGGAGAGGCTCGACCTGGAAAATCATTTTTAATGTAGGAAAACAAGGTTTTGAAGAAGTGATGTGATTTAAAGGGATGAGGAAGGCCCAGGAAAAAGTAGCATAAAACGAGGATTAGTTCTAAAATTAGTATAAAGCTTCTCTGTTGCTCCTGCCTCGCGCACTCGCTGCCCATTTTTCTTGAATTTGCGTTTCCGGTTGGCCGGCTGCCAATTACAAATGAGCCCTGATCTACTGGGCCATCCTTATTCCTTTAAGATATCCATTTCAGGTATTCTAATGCGGTTTTTTGCTAGATACGTCGATTTAATGGGTCCGAATGTATATTTTTCCTGAACATGCTCCACTAATAACGTCAGTGTATTTCGTAAAAAAATTAGCTTGTAGCATAGGTTGTCTATATACACAAAATTATGCCATTGGGAGCAACAAATTCATCCAGCTTTTGTACTTACCTTAATTCCAGCCTGCAACATACACAAAATTCCTTGCTTCGTGTACAAATCTCCCCGATTCAGGTGTGGATACAAAAATTTGACCGTCATCTTCACGTCCACTTTGCTCAACTCTTTTCGGACCTAAATTTCAAAATTTAATATGGAATTTAGGGTTACATACCTTCGACAACAACAATCCCAGCAATTTCGCACAAGCCTTGTTGCTCTTGCACTCGTCTATCACTTCGCATTTCGGGTCGCAGTCCTGGTGAAAGCACGGGGATTTTGAGACGAAGATGACGATTTCGTAGAGGTCGACCTAAAAATCTGTGATTTTTACAAATAGCTGTACAACCTTGTATTTCGAGATTAAATCATAAATTGCTGCTACAAGTTGCTCCTCGACGTGGGGCTCACTTTTTGATTCGTGGTAGAAATCGCCTCTATAGATGTAGTCTTCTCCTAAAAACAGCGCTGCTATTATACAAGTTTGTGCTTCGGCAGCTTTTTCAATGATCTCGGCACGCTGACCCTTGCAAAGAGTTAAATTTCATTTTTTCAAAGCCTATTTTAATTGATTTAATTAAACTTCAAACTTTCAAAATTCTCAGGATCGGTGATTCTTTTGCCCCAGAAAACGACAGACTTTCCCTAACAGGCTTTGATAGTTGACTTTGTGCTTTCTAATAGCATCGAGGAGTAATCTGAATAATTTTTAGTCCTTTGGTTGGTTTAATCAATAATTTTTTGTTTTCTCGAAACATTCGTTTGGATTCCGATAACTGACCATGAAAAATAACTTATAGAATCAACGCAAAAACCTCTGTGAGTATGACTAATTTGGTACAAGTCCTGAAATCTGGCAGCTTTAAAAGCTACCCAACACCCACCTATTAATGTGACTATCAACCCGCTGCTCTCATGCTTGTGCTCCAGGAAGCAATTTTGGACATGTTTCGGCACATGGAATTTCGAAGGGCCGTTCGTGCAGTCGCCACAGCATTTGCATCTGAAAATCGGCGGGTGATTGACGGATTTTTGGGGATCTGGTATGCGGCAGCACGTGACCTCCCTTTCCTGATAACCGCTTCAGTGCCCCTCCCTGCATCGCCGCCATAGCTCAGTTGGTTAGAGCGTGGGTCTAATAAGCCCAAGGTCGCAGGTTCGACCCCTGCTGGCGGCAAATTTTTTGCTTTTGGAGATTTAGGTTCGTTTTCCTGTTTCAGACTTGATCAGGAGGGCAGGATATACATTTTGAGCTGTACGAAACTACTAGAAGAAGTTCAGGCTTTGGTTTTTAGGTTTTAGTCGCATTTTCGAGGACAGTGAATTATTAATGGAGGAAATGCCGGGTTTTGATGCTTTCTAAGTTATTTTTTACGCTTTTTATACGCAACAAAGCGGAATGTGCTGGTGCATTGCTATTTTAAAAGCATGAAGGCGAAAAGGCTTCAAAAAAAGATGTCAATCGACCAAATAAATGTCGCCCTGAGTTCCAGCTAAAATCCTCTTCCAGTTTTTTTTACATCCTCTGGCTGTAGACTACAAAAAAAATATCAACTTTCGGTTCGAAATCCTCGTTTTCGTGCCAGCCGGGAACCCCCTCATTGCCCAGGTGAAGGGCCCAGGTGCCCTTGATCCGTCTGCAATCCCCCCGTGGGCTAGGGGCAGATTTGGAGCGCAACCAATCCCAATCCTGACGCGGCTCACGCTGTTTTGGTCCCGAGGGGGCCCCGTTCGGACGGGCGAGGTGGTGCTAATTATAATGTGTGTGTGTCCGGTGGTTCCTGGGTTCCCTAGCCCTCCCTAGCCGAGAGCACAGCTGGCACTTGGCTGGGGTAGGGGGCCCTGCAGAGAAGGGACCCTTGAAAGGGCTGAACACCCGGGACAATGGCCCGCATTCCCCGCTGCTTCAATGAACACACACGCTCACGCAGAGGGCTGGCGGATTTTCAGGATTGACTGGCAAATGGGTTGTCAGTGGTCAAGAGATTGGAAACTGCGAATTTAGGAGGAATTCCGGATCTTAGGAAGTCTAAAGCGTGGGCGTGGATTTTATCGTAAACGATGAAAATGGAAGCGTTGGTAGCCGTATTCAAGAATTGAGGATCGAAATAAAAAGACTTTAAAAATTTCATAGCGGCCAATTCGCAAGCGTAGTGGCTCTCGCGTTAAAAGGGGTGATCAAAGGGATAAAAATCTAGCTTTTGTTGCTAAAAAAACGTATTCGCAACCCAAAAAACTGGCTCACCCTCAACAACGTGCCTAAAGCCCAAAAAGCAAAAAATTTGCCGCCAGCAGGGGTCGAACCTGCGACCTTGGGCTTATTAGACCCACGCTCTAACCAACTGAGCTATGGCGGCCAGGGGGTCGGGTAGCGGCAGGGGGCCTGTGAGACTTACTCGCCAGGACAATGACTGGCTCTTATCGTTTCCATTTTTGACATTTTTGCGGGCCAAAAACGTAAAGAGGAGAGGAGCGTAACTTGATTTCGTAACGTGAAAATTTGCCAGCTTTCAGGCTGTAGTATATGGAAAACTAAGGCCTGACAAAACCAAGTCAATTGCAGATTTTTCTGAATTTCAAAGAGACTTCCAGATTCTATATTCAAATCCATCTTCATCTCCATTTTCGCCGCTTTCTAATATTTGCCCCCAGTGGGCTCACAAACCGAATCCCTTGGCCCGGGCCCGGCCGGGATATTGGGCCCTAGATGGGAGGCTGTCATCGGATAGGAGCCAGGGCCCCCGACCGCATAAAGGCCCATCGCCCCAATTCTCCCACTCAATCACCACCCCGAAATTTGGAGAATTGCGGGCGGCCCATATCGGGCATTCCGGCGAATCTCGGGAGAAATTCCGAGCAGGGTGTAAATTGGCTGGCGAGCGCCCCAGACCCGGCTTGTTTTTGAAGAGGGTATTGGCAAACGGCCCGAGGCTATTTAGAACGATTTTGGGGTTGCTGGAGGATAGGAGATGGGAATTAAAGGGATAGTGACAGCCAGCTTTTTGCATAAAAATCTCAAAAGCTATGAGAATCAGATACTATCGAGGTAAGTTCCGATAGTCGAGAAGAGAGAGAGAGAGAGAGAGAGAGAGAGAGAGAGAAAGAGATGCAGAGAGAAAGCAAGCGGCATAGTTCGGCAAAAACCCACGCAGATGAGCAAAATTCGTAAACGCTCCGACACGGGCACTCCTTTTTCACGCACTGCTTCTTGCTCTTCGCACAATTGCAACCTTGGGCGGGTTTTGTGACTTTTTGAATCTTCTTGAGGGGTTGTTCCTGTAATAGCAATAATTTTACGTGATTCTAACTTGTAGAACAAGCCTTAAATACCTATTACAAGGTCCACATCACTTGAAATCCGGCTTTACCTACCTTATTCTTGCAGATCTGCTTGCAGGCGCAAAGCTTCGAGCAACCCTCTTTGATTCGAAGGCAGTCACACCTAAAAAAGTGGTTACCCAGGATGAAGGATAATTTCGAACCTTTCGCTCTTGCTGCACGCGTTCTTCGCCGGCTTGGCCGGGTCCACCTCACACGAGCACTTGCAGATGGCCTGATTCAAGCAGTCGCCTCGATATCTGGAATTTTTGCACCGTCTTACGCGCTACTAAGAGAAATCGAAGCTCCTATTAACTAACCAGAATTTTTTGGCGCTCTTAAAAGATCAGGAAAGTCTAAATAAGCACCATAAATCCGTTTGTTTTCTAGAGCAAAACATTTTTCTGTAAAATTTAGCGACTAATAGTGTTTAATGTTTAATTTAAAAGTTGCCTTAGCCGCGGCTTTTCACTCAGCATTTTACAGCATTTCCCAAAGCCTGATTGATGGCCACCTAATTTTTTATGACCGCAACCCCGCAATTTTGCGACTAGACGGCGCGGCTGGCCAGGTGGATTAGGAGAAGCGTGCGAAAAGGCAGCCCTCTTTTTCTAACTTGGCTGGGCACTCAAGTTGAGAGGAACGCCTCGGGGTTTTCGGGCCCAAGACTATAGAAGCCGGAAATAGACGTAAATTGGGCTGAGAAATCCGTTGTAATAGACAGGAGCCTTGTGAATCCACCCTTGAAGCGTTTGGGTATCGACAACTACGATCAAAATTTAGCATAAATGAGTTTTTGGCCCGTTGCGTAGCTGTCGACACCACGAAGATAAAGAGGATAGATTTTCGGGCTTTCTAGTACCTTTAAACCCATACCTGGCCGATTCGCAGTGTTCGTCGCACATCCGCCGAGAAGCGACGCATGGACAAGTGTCGGCCGAGCATCGGGACTGTAAAAAATCAGTTTTAGTGCGAAAAATTGTTTTTTTTTAGTCGCTTGAGACTTTTATCAATGGACTGGAAACAAAAAAGGAGCTTTTCTAATACGCCAGTTCCTTTAAAAAAAACGCAAAGCTTTTTTTAGATGAGTTGAAGCTTTATTTCTCAAAAATGGCAAAAAGTATGACTTTAAGGTGAATTAATACAATTTAATCTGAATACGGGCAGTCTAGGTATGAATTCCTATTCCGAAAATTTTACTGCTTCAGTCTCATTTTCCTAAACAGCTATGCAAATTTGTGATAGCAGGCATCCTAATTTTCATTTGGAAATCAAAAAATGGAACATTCACCTCCAACATCGAAAACTAGAGAGAAAACTCATAATCGTACGCCTTGGAAAATTGTGGAAAAAGCTCCAGAAGCTTCTGATGAGCGTGGGAATTCTCCAGATAAATTCAGAAGAGTCACTTCCCAACAAAAAATTCCAAAAACTACCTGTGACGCGGCACATTCACAGCAGTAATTCGCAGCCTGCTGGCCGCCCGGTCTGCTCATCGCATGCGTGTAGCTGGTGATGGAGCTGGTGGTGTTGAGGTGGGGAAGTGGATGGCCGGGGGTGTGGTGGTGGTGCAGCTGTGGCTGCTGTGGGTGTTCCCCTCGGGTCGTCGTGCTCTCGCTCATCGATTCGGCCATCGACCGCCCGCCCACACTCTGCAACGGCAAGGAGGGCGTCTCTGCGAGGCTTCTCTTCTAGGCGGTACCCCCTCCCCTGCCAGGGGTACTGCCTTCCGAATAGAACGCCACCCCGCGAATTAGGGCCAGGTGGTCGGGGCCAGGTATGGGCCACGGGGCCCATACAGGGCCACGAAATGGAAAATTGATTTGTTTAAGGGAGTGGGAGGATAGGGTCGAGTTCTTCCGCTTATGAGTATCTTAGTAATGAGAAGCGTAGTGATCACTGAGATCTAGTCATTTATGGAATGTTCTCAAGTAGCTTAATAAAAGGAGCGAGAACGTATCTACCGTAGTCAACTGGAGTTCGGTAGCGCCTTCAAAAAATGCTGCAAATGCCTAATTCATTATTTTTGGCATTTAGCGGAATTTTCTACTATGGACCGAAAAATCTTTTTGGCTGTAGATTGTGGAGGGATTTTCCGACGCGACACGCAACGCGAGTGCTTGTCGGTCACGATCTGGTGCTGGGCGCACGCGTCGCGTGTCGCGGCCACGGCAAGACCAGTACCATTCTACTGCCAAATAGATGTTTCCATGCCTTACACGCCCCTTTAAGGAGCATAATAAAGTGAACAAAAATCAGGATACTTTTCGATTTTAGCGCTTCAAGTCAATTAATTTAACAGGAAAAAGCCCAGCTACTGACTGCCATTGAAGTTAATAAAAACAGAGGAATTTTTGGTAATTTAACGGCTTAAGCAATACTTTAAATTTTGCGAATTCTTCCTCAGGTCATAAATTAGCTTCCATTACCAATTTGCCACCCTTTCCTCACTTCTCATCCCATCCGAAGCGTGTCTACTACCCGGGTCCAAAGTGTCAGACATGCCTTCCGGTCAGTCACCCATTCTCGCTCCGTCTGTTCGTCTATCCATCTGTTTGTCTCTCTCTCTCACTCTCTCTCTCTCTCTCTCTCTCTCTCTCTCTCTCGTTCCCGTTTGTCACTCTGTCTCCCTCACCACACCCCATCAACACATTACCCTCTCTATACACGCCTAATGGGGGCTGGGGGTCCTGCCACGCCTTCTTCTTCCCCACTTTCACCCCTGGGCCCCGGGTCCCCCCAACCTCCACCCCACCCCCAAATTGAATAAATTCTTAAACGGCTTACGTTACGCACGGCGCGCCGGGATTGGTTTTTAGGGGCATAGGGGAGAGGTTTGGTGAAAGCTGGCTTGTCTGGTAAATGGGGTGGTTGGATCTGCGGATTTGAAGGATGCGGTAGGATCCTTTAGCTTCCTTTGAAAGCTCTATTAATCATAAATAGAACAAAAAATTATTTAGTTTTATTACAAAATCAAGTAAAAATTTTCATGAATGCGTTTAGCAGAAGGGAAAGTATGTTTTCACACTTCAAAAAAAAATGCGCTAGCGGCCCTAACAATCTGATTGGGGCGACCTAAATCCTGATCTAAAACCGACAACTAAAAAAATCGTTATCTTTGAAGGTTGTGTTAAAGGGGCGGGCAAGGCCGGACTCCGGCTTCCTATGGTTGCACCACAGTTATTACCGTGCAGCGATACGCAACGCACACGCACGTGCTTCCACAGCGTAATGGATTACGATGCCTTGCAAGCGCGGGCAAGTCGTGCGCGTTGCGTGACGTCGCGAACAAACATGCTGAAAATCTATGACCCGAAATATCCTTATTTGTCACTTGCCCAGACCTTTGAAGGTTTTTGCTAGGTAAAAGGTAGAAAACTTGATGTATCACTAACTAGCTTTAAAAGGAGAAAGAACCCCATCCAGCGCTCATCTCGCTTTGGATGCTTTGGATGCGTGGTTGCGTCTAGCAAGCCAGGCATCAAACTACAAATCCCAGATTTTACCTTGTAAATATGGAAAGAAACACTAGAATATTCGATATCTCGGTTCCGGAAAAACACGCACTCAAGTAATGGGATGGAATGGAATGAAATTGGAAAGTATGGGGGGTTGGGGTGTGGTGTCGGTGTTGGTGGAAATGGATTGGAACGGATCCTCCGATGGCCAAAGCGGGAGGAGGGGCTGTAATTAGTGTGGGGTAAGGGGAGGAGATGAGTCTCATCTAGGGCCCTCGTTCACCCGCCGCACCGAACGAGGGATTAGAATTTTCTATTCCGTACTACTACCAGCTACAAGGGGTTACAATTGACGGCTAGGGTTTAACGACTTAAGAGGCTGTGAAGCCATTTTCTAGCAGAATTGTACTTATTTTCGGTCGGCACTGGGGTTTAAAGGGCCGCGAAAGTCTAGGCACGAACCCTTGTTCTTGCGTGATGGATTCCAGTCCCCCAAGATAAGCAGCACGCCCTCGCGTGTTGCGTTGCGGCCAAAACCGCTAAAAACGAGAAAAACGTTTGTTCGAGCCTTTAGAGGGGCTCCGAAATCTGGCCCGCGGCCCCCGCGTTGATTCCGGATACTAATAGCCAGGTACCTCCGCAACGCAACCGCGCAGCATCATCTTTTGCCTCTGTTTAGGCATGAAAACGCTTAAATTCGTCGCTATCTCTTGAATCCTCATCGAATTTTAGCCATTCTAACCTTTTTAATTATGAAAATTGTCCAGAAAATCACCGAGATCGATAGATTGGGCGCTTTTTATGGAATTGCGACATGTAATCGCCGCGCGCTCAAAAATTCGTTTTTGGCCCTAAAACATTTCGGTTTTTCTCAGAAATTTTGCCTTTTTCGCAATGAATCATTTTCTATTACTTTTCGGCCGTAACCCTTTCCTTATTTGACCTAGGTTCAATCCCCGCCTACGCGAATTATGACTTGCGCGCCCCTTTAGGCTGGGATTCTCCGTTCTAGCCGTGACACGCGACGCACCTAATGATATGTGCATTGCATAATGGAGGACAGTCTTTTAAAAGTTTTCAAGCGGTGCGTCCGCGCTGCGTATCGCGGGCCCGGCCAGAGTTGTGGATGAATCAATCCATAATAAAATCAGGCGCGCGTTGCGTGTCGCGTGACGGACGGCAAAGTTTTTTGAAGATCTATAAGCTGGCCTTACGAGTTCCTTGAAGCGCTTAAAGGTCCATCAAAATCAAATTTCTCTCCAATTTCCTATTTCGTGTCTAATTTTATCCGATTTTTGCAGACCCTACCAAATAAGTGCTCCCATATCGCTCCCCGGTCGATAGCGTGATCTCACTCATCTCGCTGCGCGGCGTGCCCGTGTTTTCGGAAACTGACTTCGCCGTTGCACCCTAAATTTGGGGTCTCGACGACACACACACGCGGAAAGACACCGGAAATGAAATTCGGTCCGGCCCTGCGAAAGGAGAACGAGAAGCTGTAAGTGGGCCCGCGGTCCCCGGGATGCAAACGGATTTTTTTTTCTTGAGGTGTGTCGGCAAGTGGGGAAAATTGTTTACTTTCAAAGGTACGAGCGTTTTAAAGGGACTTGCAAGGCACGGATAAAGTTAAGGATACGTTATATTAATGCAAAAATATGAAATAGTACAAAACATGCCCTTTCAAGGACATCCAAACATAATGGCCGTAGGCTGAGTCGGAAGCCGGATATGCGGAGCGTTGTGAGTGGTAGGCGAAGGGCTTTTGTTTCGGATGAAAATTCCCAGGGGACACGGTTTCTGCCCATCCACCACCCCCGGGCCCCAAGAGAGGGGGGAGGGGGGCTCGTGGCCAACCCAACCCGCTTGGGATGAGCCCCAAACCGGTGCTCATCTATCAAGAGAACATACACACAAGAGATGCATATTGGGCGGATGCCAAGAATAAGAACAAAAATATGCTGTAGCTAATACGGAAAAATCCTGTTTTTGGTCTTCGAGAGTAAGTATCAAATGTAATCCTAAGCAGGCCTTGACAACGGGCCGGGCCGCAAGGCCCGGCCCGAGGCCCGGCCCGGCCCGGCCCGGCCCGGCCCGGACCGGGCCGGGCCCAAACTTGGCGGGCCCGGGCCGGGCCCGGGCCTGGACTTGGAGGTCCGGGCCGGGCCGGGCCGGGCCCGCTAGGCCCGGTCCAGTCCTGGACGATGATTTTCGGAGAAAATTTTTCGAATTCTGAACCAAAAAACGATTTTTTTTTCGACTTCGTTCACATTTTTTCAAATTTTTTTCGTTAATTTGTGCTTTCGTTCTAAAAAGTCAATAAGTGACGGTATCCGGGTAATTGACAGCCCTGGTTTGTAGCTTTTTAGAAGCTCTAGGAGGTTTATAAGCCGGAATTAAGTTGCTTTTGGCCTGAATGGACTAGCAGGAACTTTTAGGATGGTTTACAACCTGATGTAGGGTATTTCAGGATCAGCTTTATAGATCTTAGCCGAAAAACGGCAGAACACATACAAAAATTGTCGGTAGTTGACCTGACTATTGGCCGGCACCAATAGATTTGTAAATAGTTTTCAAAAAGTTTGTAAAGTTTTTATATGCAGAATTAGTTAAAAACTGTTTCAAAAGTATTGCCGCGATTTATATCCAAAAAACCCGTCACAGGCCAAAAAAATTTGATCCGTCCGCCCTGGCCTTAGTTAGTACCGGGCCGACCAGGCCCGGCCGCACCGGCCCGGCCCAGGCCCGGACCCGGGCCGGGCCGGGCCCGGGCCGAAATTCCAGATTGGCCGGGCCGGGCCGGGCCCGGCGCCTGGCTGGCGACCGCCCGGGCCCGGCCCGGCCCGGCCCGTTGTCAAGGCCTGATCCTAAGTAAGCAAAGCAGCATCTCCGGACTCTCTCTCCACCTCTCGCTCTCTCTCCCTCTCGCTAGCTTTTCTTCCAAAATTTTACATGGAAATGTCTTTATTGGCGACAGTATCGGCAGCGAGCTTCATACGGTAGCGTACAGCAGCGAAAAAGGAGAGAAAATAGAATTGATATGGCGGCACCAATTCGACCAGAACTCATCAATTTCAGTAAAGGGTAATGAGATTCGTTGGCAATTCACGTCGGTTCATAAATCAAGGAGGGAAAATTGCTGCACAACAAATTGAAGGTTATTTGAGGGTGATGGTGGCTTATTTTCCTTATATATTGACGTATCCCGGGGTACGGTAGGTTTTGCGGTGCATTGAGCAGAGATGTTCATGCTCTTCCCGCAGTTGCCTTTCCGGTTCTTCTGAATACGCCGCGGCCTCGGGCTCCAGAGGGCCTAAATTATAACAAGATTTAAAATTGTAATCCAAGGCTACCTCGTCTTTCATATTAGCGGCCAGCCAGTCGACGAGAACTTGGAATCTCTTAAAAAACGGCGTCTTAAAGATACTGGAACACTTACAGGCTTCCAGATTCGCAAAGATCTTCGAAGGGTTGTGTTGTTGCCTCGAGGCTGGAATAGTATGAAATAACTTAACTAAACGTTATAAAGCATTATTGCCCAGTCAATTAAGAACTGAAAATTTAAATTAGGGAAATCAGCCTACGCAAATTTCTTCTTAGCATTTGTTATCGAAATTTACATTTTAATAGTGGCTGAATGGAGAATAAACTAGTATTATGGATCCAAAAACAAAACAAACAACAACAAGAAATGCACCCGAAAGCTTACCCTTAATTTACACTTTTTCCAACACATCTCCAAGTCGCGCAATGACCATAACTTAACCTCCAAATTCTGGGCGTTGGCCCAGATGACATAACTGTCGTCCGAGTAGCGCAGCCGCTCCTCGATGATGGCGCGGCGACGAGCGATTTTCGCCTGATTTCGCATTTTGCTAAAAAATTTTTATTTTAGCATTGCTTTGAGAAATGGAAATGCGCTGAAGCAAGCACCGCACAACTTCTGGGAACAAGAAAAGATATTGCGATTTGATAATGGCCAAAAACCGGCTTAGACAACACTGCCGTCCGTATTGGCTACAAAAAACATGCCTCCAGTGGAGTGGATTTTGGGTAAAAACTGCTGGCCCAAACGCCGAGTTGCGGGGTGGCAAAATTGGCAACCGGCTACAACAACAATTCTAGGCGGATGAGGAGCCAAATCGGAACCGTTCTTCGATCTCAGCCAAAAAAGGAATAACTTTGCAGGGCTGGCGAGTAGTGGAAGTCGTTATGAAAGTATTATGTTCGTTCGTCCGTTCGAGGGTATGCCATAGCCGGAAATCGTTTTTCAAAATGTTTCTCATAGAGGGTGTTCTAGTTTCTTGATCCTGTCCGAAGGGATTCTCAAAATAGCTATGAAAAATATTTGAATCAAGCTACCAAAGAGAGAGTGAGAGAGAGCGAGAAAGAGAGAGACAGCGAGAGCGAGAGAGAGTGAGAGAGAGAGAGAGAGTGAAAGACAGAGAGCGAGCGACCGAGGGTATACAGAGAAGAAACCGGGCGTTATTCGAAATTTAAAAGATTTTTATCGGTAAACGATAAATAAAAAAACAACAAATATAATCAGTTTTTCAACAAGTTGAGGAAGTATCTTAGTTTAGCGATAATCATAACCACGTAAACAACGTCAACGTCGAAAAACCCATCGGGGGGTGAAGCTATTCTAACCTAACCCCCGTGTGGCCGCGGTGAGGGCATCGCCGGAATTGATGTGCATCCATCTTCCACACCGTGAAAATGCGAAAATCCACCGGAGAAATGAGGCAAGAGAACGGGGGCCGGGGAGGAGAACGAGCAGCGCAGCCCACGCAGAAAATGACCACCCACACACGGCGCGGCCAACAGGGCCACGAATACGCAAATAATTCGTGGCTTCCAATACATTTTAGGAAATTTACAGCTGGTGCAGGTTGTTTAGAGCGGCTTTTAATTAGCGGTAGCGTCTTTGAAGGGCTGTTAATTTGTGCTTTACATGCAAATTGAATTCGAGGTGTTCCTTTGATTCGGAAAACCATGAATTTACATATTAAGATTGGAATGCATGTAAAATTCAACACTGAAAACAACTGAAACAAAAAAACACTGCTCGTTTATCAAAATCGGGGTAAATTACCGTAATTTTCTAACCAAAAAACGCGCATCAATAGTAGATCGCAGTGGAAAAACTTTTTTAATAAAAAAAGATGCCTTTCATTGATTTCATTTTAATCAAACCATTTTAGCAATATGAAAGGAAGAGCGAGAGAAAGAGAGAGTGAGAGAGAGTGAGAAAAATAGAGAGAGAGACAGGCAGACAGGCAGGCCGACAAACGAGACAGGCAGAGAGCGAGAGATAGCGAGAGCGAAAAAGGGAAAAGACAAAATAAAATATTTTAGAAGCTTTAATAAATTTCTTCGAGATAATTACAGTTGAGGAACAAATCTTTATTGCAACTCGATAAAAGTGTCTGCATGTAACAGCTGAATTCCAAAAACAGAAGCCCCAAAAGAGGCTCGCGCAAAATGGGGGCGTTCGGAATCCCATCGGTCCCGGCCCATAATTGGTCTTATTTGATGTATCCCCCACACACGTTTTTGCCGTTCTTCTTGGGCCCCTCAATGAAAAGGCAAAATGCAGAGTATGCGCATGTGTGTGCTTTGGAGGCCAAGATTCTCAAGTTCAGGCGTGAAAGTTTGATTTTTATGATGTCGCGATGTAAATTGAAGTCAAGTATATCTGCAGTTATAGACGTTAGAGTCAAGTAAGCGGTGGAAAGCTCCGGAAAGTAATTAGCACCAGGGCTGAAAAGCCGCTTCGCGACTTTTCAACCCTGGCCCCGTCTTGGACCCCATGCTATTCCACCCTCTGCATAATTGTCTTCATTCCGGAGGCAAAAAAAATGAAAAACAAACCCTTCTGGCTCTGTATATAGACGACCGCCCACTACCGGTCTATTATAATTATTCCTAACAAAAATGTTTCTACATAAACCTAAATTTAATAGCGAAAATGGCTAATTTTTCAAAATCTGATCTGTGTGCAGTGATCCCTAGACCATTACGCACCTAATGACGTATCAAACGTAGCCTACTACCCGTCCGTTCTTGAGTTATCCTCCGGAGAGACAGACGGAAGTGGATGCAAAGTGGCACACACAGACAGACACACAGAGACAATTTTATATATTAGGATTTAGGACGTAGGCGTAGACTCGGTTGTAATTAGCCAGGTATTATGATAATTGAGCGTACAAATTAAACGGAAAACGCGAGCAGAGATAGTCGGATGGCGGTTAGATAAAAGGAGAGAAAGAGAGAGAGAGAGAGAGAGAGAGAGAGAGAGAGGGGGAGAGAGAACCGTTATGTTGTTTCCACTTAAACTTAATAATTTCCACTCCCCGAGCCGGCAGTCTTGGAAATTATTTCCCGACCAACGGCCGCATTATCTATAAATCTCCCCGCGTCAATTATTTTTGATTACTTGAGTTAGCGCTACACGAGAATTATTGAGTGCTGTTTTTTGGAAATTTTACAATTTTTTAAATATATAATGTTTTATTTTTGTCTTTCTTTCCATAGACATAATGTTCTGCGTAAATAAACAAATTCCAAGGTTCGTAAATAATAATCGAGGGCTGAATGAAATAAGGTGGTACTTAGTAGCATTTTCTCAAAGATTTGTTCACGACCAATAGATTAATGGCGTAATGCCGCATTTCCTTGGAGAGGTGGATGGAAAGCTCGAGAAAATGATTTCTTCCCCTCAAATACTGGGCGGTCAGGCATTCCGAGGCGTACGCTTGCAGTTCGGTGAACTAAAAAAATGGTGATTCAATTTTTAATTTAACGTATTGGATTGAAACCTGATTTTCGACATTTTTTAGGTTGCAGTCTACAAATTACAAAAAACCCCGATTTTTTTTGAGGAAATCCTGTAATGGGTGAAAAATGCCGAAAATGGGAATTTTTCAGGATTTTGTGGTTTGCAGTCTGTAGTCTGGCGGACAAAAAATACTTGATTTTAGACATTTTGTAGTTTTTAGTCTACAAACTACAAAAAACCCCGATTTTTTGAGGAAATCCTGTAATGCGGTGAAAAAAGCCGAAAATCGGCATTTTTCAGGATTTTGTAGTTTGTAGTCTGTAGTCTGGCGGACAAAAAGCCTGATTTTCGAGGTCGAGAATTAAATCGTAGGACGTATTCAGACCGTACCTTAATCCTGCAGCTCGGGTCTATGCCGGCCTCCATGACGTGCTTTTTTAGGGCTGGAAAATGGGCAACGCGCAATTTTTGCTAAATTTTCGCGAAGATCAATTTTTATGTGTGATTTTACCGAAATATCTTGAAAAACACGATCCGGCTCGGAGAAAGCCACCGTCTCGGCCCATTGGTGAACCTCGAATTGGAGACGTTGCACTTGTGAAGGGAATCCGGTCTGGCGGTAGAGCTAAAGAAAACAATATTTTGTGTTTAAGACTAAAACAATTTAATTTCATATGTCAAACGTACATTAATGAGTGAATTTTATAAATTAATAATTAATTATAGTGCACCAGATCTTGCATTACATAATACGATTTTCGTGAATCAATAAATATCATACTTAATTAATAACAAAATTGTAGATACATGAAGTGTAGAGCTCAACTTTTAATAAATCCATACCTCTAGCAACGCATCCAATTCCGTGATATCCCAAGTTAAATATTCCACATTTGGCAGCGGCGGGAATTGGCCGTTCCATTGAAATCGGAGCAGCTCGACGCCGAGCGCGTTTTAAACTAAATCACAAAAAAAAATTAAACATACAGAAAAATTAAAATAGCGAAACTTACCACATCGTACTCCGGAATTTTGTGAATGTGAAAAAGCGTTAAAACTCGTACAAAATGGCTCTAAAATGAAGTTGTTTAAGGTAACAATAACTAACTCCATGCCAAACAACTCGGGCTCGGATCCCTGACAGAGATTCGAGGATTTGATAGGTCCATTCGGCGGGCAGGTAAAAACCGGTGAGATCAAGGTGAGATATGAGTTTTTTGTGACGTAATCGATTGAAATCGATGAAGGCGAGGATGCTGGCCTGGAAAGGACGTTTGAGACCTTAAACGGGCTCCAAATCCCATAAATATTTTTGGGTCGAAATCAGCCGCAAATTTAAAGTAGGACATAACGTGTGCGTAGGAAAAAACAAGCTTCTAGCTTACCCCTCTCATCTGGGACAGAAAATTCGCCTCCGTCAGCTCGTAAAAACAATTTCGCATCCGGCACCGATCTTGCCAACAGAAGTTCTCGCCTCGCCGAACGTTGCTGCCCAGAAAGTCTTCGCGATGACACAAATTATCAAGTTCTCCGGCCTCGATTGGTTGTAACTGATTTATACAAAATTCGACTTACCCAAACCCCCTTTAAAAACAATTTCCGTATCTTCATTTTTGGGACGACCTTGTCCAATAGTGGCTTGGTGAGCCTTTGAAGGTCTGAGGGCCATTCGGCTCTAGAATTCTATTTCTAGAAAAATAATTATATTTTCCGTACTGTCCATTAATGCGCACGCGGTTTCGACCAAAGTAAATTTCCTCTTTGTCGGCCTGGATGCGCACATGGAAATCACAACAGTAGAGGAGCGCGTCCTCCTAAAATGCTTATCAGGCGTCAAAAAATAGTTTGCTATTGAGATTTACCATGTAAAATCGGCCTAAAAAATGTCGAAAAAAAGCTTAAACTTACCGTGAATTTGACTGTCTCCATAATCACTGTCAACTTGTTAATTTCATATGGTAGCAGCCCGCTTTTGAATACGTGCGTCCGCAGGTCTTGACTCGCCTTAAAGGGATATTCTAGATGCAAGAAAACTTACCTTCAGAAGCTTTAGCTTTTCCTCGGCAACGCATTTTTTGTAGAATTTGTTGGATCAGCGGTAAGTTTAAGCCTTCGATGTAAAATTTGGTCATTAGCCGAAATAGCTAATTTGTAGGTGAATTGTAACGATTTTTACTTGTTGTAGAGGATGAATCGATTGGCCAGGTGTATGGTGAGGAAAAGTTGTTTAGGGGAGTGATGGTCATTGCGGGCAGCAGATGTTGCCTGAGGCCATTTTCGCACCATTGATAGTTAGAGGTGCCTGGTAGGTATTGATTAGCCGGAAGGCTTGGCTGTCGAAAACGTTAGAACAGTAAAAATAACGTTCAGTTAAGTACTTACCAGACTATTACAGAATGTCATTCTGGACCTCCTAAGCCTAACAAGGGAACCTCCCGAAATCGAGGTGGCGTTTCGTTATGGGACCCAACCCATTTTGTGCCGAATTTTTCGCTGATTCCGAATCCGCTGCTCATTTTTGCCAAATAGCTCGTTTTAAAAAGTTTTAGCGCTTCAAAGTTCCATTTTTTCCCAAATTTGTCAACTTCAAAGCCATTTATTTTGCACTTCCCGGATGATTCATCAAAAACGAATATCGCCATCATATTCAGAAAATTTTTCTCTATCGAATGAGCTATTTAACTCAAAATTGTTGGAAATTGAAAAAATCGACGATACTTGGTATGGACTTCGTTTTTTGCATGGGAAATGGTGAAAAACAGGCTATTTCACACTCCCATAAGTGATCATCGATAGGCAGTAGCGCAGTAATCAAATATACCATTCGAATCAGAAAAAACTTCTATACAAGATAGGCTATTAAAAATCGACTGCCCTATTAAAATAAAAAAGTTGGGCATCGTGACGGGTGACCGCCCGCGGGCTCAAATATGATCTTAAAATCGCCATAACTTTTTAAATCGGGCTATTTGGCAAAAATTGAAAGCGGGTTCTGAATCAGCAAAAAATTTTGCACAAAATGGGCTGGGTCCCATAAGGAAACGCCACCTCGTCCTTAGGTGGTTCCCTTGTAAGCCCGACACCACGCTCAAACAGTTATAAGCTATTGATGATCAAATGACACCTATTATAACGGTGATTAAAACGATTGTTCCATTAAGTTCTTGAATAGCAAGGTATTCCAATAAAAATACCAAAATGAACAGTAAATTAGATTTATTCCACAAATTAATGACAACTTGAATCAGCGGCGAAGTCGCAAGAGAAGTAGCGCACTACTTGTTGTTCCTGAAATGCGGATAGATTTTGTGTAGAGAGAGAGAGAGAACGAGAGAGACAGAGAGATAGAAAGAGAGAGGGGAGAGTGAGAGAAAGGGAGAGAGAACAACCTACCGCTTGCAATATGAACCAGTTCTCAGGCCCATCCTTCCGTTGGCAATATAGCGGGACTGCAGCTGCCTCGTCAGTACAGTATGTTACTGTCCGAATGACGTTGAGGTCCTAAGCCATTCCATGGGCCTAAAAAACTATTACCTTGTCATAGAAACGATGCCTGGCGAGCGCATTAAAGTTCGTGGTGCACTTCAGCGTCGGAGAGACTGGGTTATCGCAGTTCCTAAAGGGCCGGTACTGGACTGTTAACGGGGGCGGGGAGACGCTTCAGCGACGGAATTTTCAGGGCAGTGGCCATGCGCCGAGAATAACAAAAACTTGACAAAGAGACGAAATAAGGGCTCAGAGCACCAACTGTACAAGCGCCGAGTCGACGTCCCGTTTCCGCTTGGCTCCGCTAAATTCAAATTGGCGTCACCATCACGATGAATTAGTTTACCCATTAGCCTGCAGCGTTTTGGAGTCGATCTGGCTTGGCCATACACAGCTGCACATATCTGAAAGCGCTAGCTTTTGAAAATTGACATAACCTTACTGTAAGGAGGCGTTGGGACGTAGGTGATTGGAGAGAAGGCTCGACGCTAAACTTCAGAAATTTCAACGACAGGTAGAAATACCGTAGTGCTGGCAGTGGAAACATTAGTGGTTGTACTTGCAGTACTCGGCGTACTTGTCGAAGTCGTTGTGCTAGTCGTACTGGCCGTACTGGTCGTACTGGTCGTACTAGTGGAGCTAGTCGTACGCGGCGAACTGCTCGAGCTTGTGCTTGGTGTCGCAGTTGCTGTACTTGCACTTGCGGAAAACGTCGCTTTGGCTGTTGTAGAGACGGTGGTAGTCGTCGCAAGAGTGGTGACCTTTAATGTCGTATTCTGCTCAGGTAGCAGCAGAAATCGATGAAAATTGGCCTCCTTTTCGCCTGTGAAATATCCGGTTCCAAATCCAACTCACCGTTGAGCCGGCCGCTGAGCAACTACCAACACCCAGAATCTTGCACGAGAAGTAGCGAACAATTTGGTGCTCCTGAATTCAAACACCTTACTAAAATCTATATGTATCCTACCGGTTCCACGATAAACCAATTTTCCGGGCCGTTGGCTCTCCGGCAAGTCAGCGGGGCATTGACGTCATCGTTAGTGCAATATGTCGTATTACGGATGATGTTGAAATCCTAAGAATAAATCAAATGGCGTGTATTTTTCTTTTGCTCTGTCTATTCCTCCTTCTCTCTCTCTCAGTCACTCTCTCTCTCATTCCCTCTCACTCTCTCTCACTCGCCACTCTCTCTCTGTCCCTCTCACTTTCTCTTTCCCTCCCTCTC
>CATQJA010002076.1:0-71894 GCA_958295435.1 Mesorhabditis spiculigera
ATGTATAGGCGAAAATAAAGCGCAGCAAAAACTTGTTAGCCAAGAAAAAGGTAAATTTTGCTGGTTACAAAACTTATAAAATTTATACACTCCTAATTCATGCGATTAGCCAGCCGATAAACTTGTCTGTAAATGTATTTTTTTAACTTTTGTTAATTGTTAACCTGTTTTAATTTATGCGTTGCTGAACTTATTGGTGGGTTTATAGGATGTAAATTCTCGGTGCTTTCTCAGTATCGGGGACTTTACTTAACCAATTCCCCATTATCCCATTTTACTGATGATCCTGATATCTGATTCGAGCCGGAGCCGAAGTTTCCACATGGGATCGTGGAGTCGAAAGCTAGTTTTCGACATTTTCGATATCTTCTAAAAATTTCTTTAATGCCATTCAATAGAGCATCAAAAAATATACTAAGAGTTTTAATTTCATCTCAAAATAGCGTATTATAAAAAGAGTTATAGCAAAAACAAAATTTAAAGATGATTTCCATATTTGAGCGTAGATTCGAAAACTAATTTTCGACATTTTCGATATTTTTACAATATCTTCTTGACGTCATTCAAAAGAGCGGCAAAAATTATACGAACACTTTTCATACAACTCAGAATAACGTATTATAAAATAGTTATGACAAAAAGCAGTAGCTCACCGCACCGCAACCCCCCCCCCCCGCACAGTTTTTTCCCCCGATCGAAATGGAACAGGGCCGTTTTTTTCTTGTTTTTTTTTCATTTTCATTTCATTTTCTTGCACTTTTCATTAGGAAATATCAAAAAAGGCTCGGAAACCGTTTTCATTGTTCCAGAATTGCTAGAAACTCCCGCCTAGGGTCTTCAAAGAAGGTCAATTGGGAAATGCAAAGAGCTTTCGTGTAACTTTAGAAAAAATGGACCTGTCCCAATTTCTGTGATCTTTTCTTCCCTCCCCCGTTTGTTTCCGCATGTTATACAACCTCTGAACCAGTGGCACCACACATTGCCTACTCCCCACTCTTATTCAACTACTGAATAAAGTATATATATATTTATTTATTTATTTAGAAGTCGTAGGTTGCAATTATACCGACAGAAAACTTTGCAGAACTGCCGGATCGAGCAAGCGTTTTGCGGCATGGATAACCTTATCCTTTTCCACCATTTTGAAGAATTTTTCGCCCATGGTCTCTTCTATTTTGCCGCGTTTGGGGCGAACCTTTGTACCTCCTCGTCGTCTACATCAGCAGACGCACCCATTTTATGCATTTTAGAAGCTTGCCCCGTAAGGATGGACGTACACATGACTGTCCGTTGTTTGTACGCAACTGAACACAACACAACAAAGAGGCGTGCCTCCAGGAGTATCCGGCCAATTTGCAGGAGATGATCGTTTGCGCCGGGAAGGAATTCAAGGGGTCGTCCCCGGTAATTGAGCTATTAAATTTAAATTTGAGATGAATTAAATTTGGTAATGCGGATTTAAAAAAACTAAAAAGCCATAGAATCGAGCAATAGGACTGTTTAGGTATCGAACACTACGAGGTAATACAAAAACGGGAGTAGCGTTTCACCTTTTGGTCAGAATATCTCTCCCAGTTTTTCATGCATTTTTCTGGCATCTTTTGAACCTGTCGAGGCATAACAAGTCTCGGATGCGAAAATCGACACTAAAACGTCAATATCTCGAGTTTTAAAGATCAGTAGCAAATTTGGATAACGAGGTGATGATCCGCGTGGCCGATTCTATCTCTGTGCAAATTTTCAACCAATTCTGAGTCCGGGTTTATTCGGGCTCCCCTAGTCAGATAGCACGCAGCCACAACGTCCGCCAAGAACTTAGCGGAAAAATGAGCTACAGTATTTTTTTCGTAATTAAGGATTGTCAGCGAGGGCTACATTCAACGAGCAAAATCTCGTCTAATAGAAATGCCCAGGGGTACCCATTAAAAAGTGGTGTCCTGCTGCTCACTCTTGTTCTACGTGCCATGTCGAAATTACTCGTTGGATGGCCGAGCTTTGATGTTTTACTGGATTGCACTTATGAAAGTCGCTTGTTGCAAACCAGGTACAAAAAGAAGGTTTCACCTCCGAAATGCTCTGTCCGCCGTTTTGCCGAATACCGACCGACCGTACGGAACAAGTACTTTTCTGTGAAATGAAGGATTTTCTGCTTGTTCCGATAGGCAAAATTTATTCCAATACCAGCCGCTTCCAGTGGCTTCGCCGCTGCAAGCGGCTGGACTTCGGGTCCCCTACGCTCACTGGCATCGCCGAAACGCGCGCGATCTGGCTCACTATGTACAAAATCGTGCAACCATCCGTTCCCCCACGCGTTTTACCAAAGCGCCACTTTCAAAGTTAAATTTAATAATTTAAACCAAAGATTTTTCATAATTTTTTATCAGTTAGATCGGATCACGCACTATTCGAATCCGAATCTCCTTTCCCCCTTCGAGTTGAATTCGGCTTCAAACAGACACGGACGGACACCACGGCAAAATTATTATGATGGGCAGGCCCGTAGGAATGGGGGGGGGGGCCCAGGGGGCCCTGGGCCCCCCCCCCCGAAATCGGTCGAGGTCCGAAAAATTCATAAGGGGGGACCCTTATGATTTTTAGTTACAAAAATTTTTTCTGCCTGCGGCGCTGTTTATTACTGTTTTTCAAGCAGTTTTTACTTATAGGAAGCCTATTTTTTCAAAATTTTTTGCCTGCGGCGCTGGTTTTTCATTAGTGGATCAATTGTTGATAAAAATTTTCGCCTGCGGCGCGTTTTCTGCCGTGTTTTCACAAGAATTTGAGTGTAGCAAACGCTTTTTTTGCTTTTTTTGCCTGCGGCGCTATTATTGACGCGATTTTCGGATGTTTTAAAAGTGGCGACCGGGGGGAGGTCGCCAAAATTTTTGGGTCCCCCCCGAAATTTCGGTTCCGCTACGGGCCTGATGATGGGTATCACCACAGCAAATTAATTCGGGGAGCGACTAAAATTTTCCTTTCGGAATTTTTTCCCTGCTGCTGCTCCTGTTTTTTTCTACGAATTATCAAGTCTAGGCATCGACATGGATAAGGGAATGAAGAAGAAATGCTTGTACGCAATCGGGGGCGGCGGATTCATATTGAATTGCTTGCTGTTGCAGCTCATCCTCACCGACAAAGCGGTGCGTTGGCTGCAATTTTTTCTGCGCTTTTGGAAGCAATTCGGGTTGTCTGTTCTAGCGGTGATTAGCGGGAGAGCAATTTTTTAACGGGGGAGCGGGAATCCTTTTTTGAGAAGGCGGTGTAGGGATCAGGTAATTGAATTTCGCAAAATCCCATAGCATTTTACAATGTTTTTATTAAAAAACAAACATAGATACAGAGACAAACACCCTTAGAAAATTTAAAATTTAAAAAACAAAACATAGACCTTTTGCACCAGAACGTTCCAAAAATGACCAAAACCGGTCAGAAACCTGAAATTTATCGTATGTTCTAACAAAGTTTCATAGTGTTTTAGTCATCGGAAACTACAAAAAAAAACATATTTTAATGCATTGTTATGCCGCGTTGCCACAATTAAAAATTTGCCTTGCTCTCCCGGTAAAAATGTGCTCCCCCGCTAACACGAAAGCACCGTTTTATCCTTTAGCGCGGCCATGAAACCTCAATTACCGTGCCTTAATCCAGCAAACATGCGTTTTTTTCAGAGAATCGAAGACGGCTATCGGAAAATTCTGCTCATCACCACCACGTACAACATATATTACTCGCTGATCAGCAGCATCGCCGACTTTGTAGTTTCTAGCTTGGATCCAAATTTCGATTTAGGGATTTGTCATCGACGAGTTCGGCTACATAGTGTTCAGCAAAAATCTCTACGAGCTCGGCTACGTGGCTTCGGAAATAGGGATTTTCGTAGGAATTTGGTCCTTTAGTTTTGGTGGATTGGCCGCTCTGAAAAAAATATTGTCTAGGCCCGAGAAAAATAAATGGAAAGGCCTTTCCGTGCTAACTCCAGGCCATACCGACGTAATCGACAAATTTCTCGAGTTTTTACAATTTTGAGTTAAAGAACTTATGCGATAAATAAAAAAAAAGATATTCTAAATATACTATGGATGGCTATATTCGTTTTAGAAAAAAAAATCAGGAAGATCTAAATAATCGAACATGAACGTTGGCCATTTTTAGCTTAAAGTGCACTTAAAAACGTGATAACCTTCAAATCCGAGCTAGTTTGAAGTTTTTGGAATCAGATTCGGAATCAGAAAAAATTTCTGCAAAAGATGTGCTAGGTCTCGTTTTGAAAGTCCACCGCGACCCTAGCGAGCGGCCTTCTACCCCTGCTTCAGGCCTCGTCAATTTAAATCCGAAAAATCGAAGCAATGTCTAGGGATATAGTGTGGCATTTATGGTGTCGCTGAATCTGCTAGCCGTGCACTGTTTTTATCGATATGTGAAGATTACCGGGTAATTTCTGCAATGCGATAACGAGAGCTTGCCGGCTATATGGTTGGGCTCCCGTAGCGGCAGTATTCTCTAATGGTCGCCGGGCAACAATTGTTTCCCTGTTGCAGCAAATATTCCTTTTTCTTCGAGAAGCGGCGCTACATCGCGGGCATAATTGCGGGGATGATCCTGTTTGCTATTTTGTATCATGTCTGGTGCAGCTATACGCTGGGCGTAAGTCCGCACAGGATTTCTGGTTGTTTGAAAACGGCGCTCGAAAAGGCATTAAAATTTGAGTTTTTTCTTAAAATCGGGCCTTTACTGATGAAAACCGGCTTTGACTTTGTAGACTAAAATTTTATGAAAATTCTGAGGATGCCATAGGAAAAACATCTACGAAGAACACGAAGAACAATCCCCCTATAATTTGATGCAAAAGTATCGGATCGGAACGAAAGTTACACCATGCGAAACTCCTTGAAGTTTGGAACACCTTGAAAACGTTATTTAAATACGCCGGAAGTTGCCGCTAATGACACGGTTCCTTGTTTAATGTTTTGAATTCGTTAGAATGAGATCAATTAAATAAAAAAACTAATAAATACAGCATGGTTATGAAAATCGCTGCAGCTACCGTTACAAGGGCTTGCGGCTGGTATAACTAGGGTTCCGTTCCGATACCTCTGCGTTGAGTTAGCGCGGGTGTTTTCTGTTGCGACGCCCTGTATACGGTGTGGGCCTGTTCAAGCGACATTTCAGCCCACCAGCACCCGAAATAACCTCAGCCGTACGTACCTACGCGCTCACTACGACATTAATATTGACGAGCTGGCGTATATTGGCGGGATGTACAAGGTGAAAATTTAGGGTTCTGGCCTCGGCGCCAGGTTGAGCTCTTTTTTTATTCAATTTTTTTTTTACCAGGGCTCAAGAAAGGCTTTCTTAAACAGCTAGGGAGGTGTAATTTACATAGATTTTCCGGATTAGGAAGATACGAAAAGCTTCGTTTTGCAGACTCGAAACCCCGAAACAGGTGCGGTGCAGCACCTCTACGGTCCGATGATCGGCCCACTCCTTTGCACGACGAGCCAGTTTGCATTGTGTTTTGCCATTGGCTACTTGTGCGTGAAACTGTCGAGTTACGTCGGACGGTCGACCTGCAGCGACAACGCCAAGGTGTTGCACTATCAGCTGCTGCGGCTGCTAACGATTCAGGTCCGCCGTGTTCTCCCAGACGACCTTGAACGTCGTCGCGGTTTCATGGGATTGCCTGCCCTGTATAGAATTTTGCGCGCTGATCCGAACCTGGTTCCCAAATTTACGCAATAGCGGTTTAAACCCGAGCAACCTTACGGATCGGCTATTTTCAAAGGCCCAAAAACTACCGAGAAAACTAACTTAAACGGAATTGAAATGGCTATTCCGCACTTTGTAAATGATGTGGGATCAGCGCAAAATTTTGTACATGTTGGTCTTGGTCCCGTCTCGAAACCCATACTAAATTCTCCTTAAATTTCCTTTCCAGGCGCTGGCACCTCTACTTTTCGAGTACGCCCCGGCATTCACAGCATTATGGGGCAGCTTTATTGTTGGTTTATTCGGTAAGTGGACTTGGGTGTGTGGTGGCTATTTAGTAGGTTGAAACTAAAACGGCCAATGAAGTTAGAAAAGTGTTTGAAAGAGCCGTTTGAAAAGTGCTTGGTCATTTTGGGTCGTAAAAATCTATGGGTTGTTTTCCCCCACCCCTCCCGCGAATACTCAGATATCTTTTTTTTTTACTAAAAAACGGCAGATTACGAGAATCATGATTTCATTGAGAGAAACAATGACTTTATTGATTGGTCCTGAAAACATAAGCCGCGTCTAGGTATCGATATTGGCTTTTTGGCCTTCTACATACCCCTGTTAATCGCTTGCTACCCGACCGTCGACGCACTGATGGTTATATTTGGATTTACGGCGAGTCTGTTGAACCAAAGATACATCCATTCTAAAATACCTTCTTTTTTGTTCTATCAGAGGAAAATATGGCATTAATAGCAAGTTCCCCTTCGATTTCAGGCCTACCGAAAACGAGTCCTTAACCTCTTCGGCTACGAAAAGAAAAGTATCGCGGAGGTTACTCTGGAGGACACTCAAAAAACAAACCCGCAACCTTAACGCCCTTGAACGCTTCCGTATGGCCGGTTCATCGTTGCCATCGAATGTGGTTTATTGCAAAAAGGACAGAAATTAAGTAAATTTTCCAAAATCCAGTGATAAGGTAATGCAAACAAGAAAATGCAAACAAAAATAAAACAGGAAATCAAGAGCTAGAGCGATACATCAAATTGGTGGGGGTGGTATGTATGGCCTTTGCCCAGTACGTGGTGCTACTAAAGACGCCTCTCTCTGCGCGTTCTTGGGGGGCGCACCCCCCCTCCCCGGGTGACAGTGTGCGTTCCAGAGTTCTAGCAGTCTTTATAGTACACAAAAATTCTAGCCAGAGCAAGATTTGTTTTCAAGCAACATTTTGGTATACTTTACACATCTGTAGTCCAACAGCGGGCCGAGATACAAAAGTTGGGCGCGGTCTGCGGGGTGTAAACTACACTCTTACCCTGCAATCTGTATAAATATCATTCATGCTCGATTTGCATGCGAAGCTGCATTGCAAATCATCGGGCTCACCGAGCATGGCATTAAAATTGTACACAAGGGCCGCAGCAGTCGCTTCGCGTCGGCGATGCTTGGATTCTTCTTCCGATTCTGCTCGACGCTGGTAGGCTTTTGCCCACTACATCAGGTTTTTTTTAAATAACATCTTCGACAGAGCCCAATAATCCCATTTAGTGGGGCTGGCTCGGCGGAGATCCGGCTCCGGCTGGGTCAGAAGCTCCGGCTACAGATACCGAAAACGTTCCCCGGGCCAGCTACCTATCCGTCGAGCAGCTGCTACGGCTTCCCGTCGAAGTCCAAATGCAGATCGTTGCTTATATGGGAGCGACGGATATGATTGAAATGGTGTATGCTGACCCGCTTTCAAGGTGATTTTGGCGAACTGTATTCCTCTAAACCGTCTACAGGGTGTCCCCCAAAAAACCGACCCCCTTTCTAGCGACGGAGAAGTGTGTCCGGCTAAACTCCAGATAACCCCCAGCCGACCCCCACCTACCGTATCTCGGCTACCTGTTCATCTACCGGTGTGTAAAGTATACCAAAATACTCGCCACAGCAAGATGAACATTTTGGTATACGTTACACATCTGTAGATGAACAGGGAGCCGAGATACACAAGTTGGGTGCCGGCTGGGGAGTTATCTGGAGTCTTACCGTGTGTCCGGCTTTTAGTGCAATTTACCCCCCAGCCGCCCCCACCTACCGTATCACGGCTCCCCGTTAGGATACCGGGTAGTAAAGTATACCAAAATACTCGCCAGAGCCAGACTCGCCACATTTTGGTATACTTTACACACCTGAGACAAACAGGGGCCGAGAGAGAAAAGCTATGCGCCGGCTGCGGGGGGGGGTAAAGTGCACTCCAACCATGTATCCGATTTTGACGATTTCACTATCTATCGAAAGCTCTCGGAAAGGTGAAAAAAACAAGCACTTTTTGTTTCTCTATATAGGCATTTTAATTCACGAAAATTATGACCAAAATCCATGAAAACTGCAGTTTTTGAGCAAAATCAGCATGTTAATTGCTTGCTAACGCAAACAGGACGACGTTGATTCTACGTTTTTTTAAAGGAATCGTTCAATATCGAGCGCGGGCTAAAAATTGTTGCAAACGGTAGCGCTGATATTCTCGCCTTTTCAAGGGCTTTCGAATGGTGTAAAAATCATGCCGATCCGACCTTTCTCCCGGCCGCTAGAGGGGATTGATTTCTTTTGGGACACCCTGTAGGCGCTAACCAATTTAGGCCTTCATCAGGGCCGTTCCGAAATATTGGGCGGCTGTGCTTTCGGCTGGCGAAATCTCCACCGACCGCGATTGGTACGCTAGCATGGTGTTCTTGAGATGCTTAATTAAGCGACTTCGTTTTTTACAAGACGTTTCCCAGAAGCGACGGGATGGCTGTCGATTTTCCACCTGATCTGGAGTAAGGAAGATTGGTGGCTTGAAGAAATTATTTTTACCGTAGCCCCGTTTTCACCCTGCAACTTTATCCCGACTAGAAAATGTTTTAATAATATTATTAGTAAAAAACCTATATTTGAACGAGCAAAGTCAAAGTCGCAATTTCGGTCAAAATCGGCCTTTTTCGTCTAAAACTCTATATTTTTTCAATTTTTGTTGGAAAATTTTATATGGTTTTCAGGTTTAGCAATCGGAAAAACTATTCAGAAACACATCCACCATTTATATTTGAAAAATTAGATGCTAAGAAAGAAAAAGTTGATTTCGCCCTATCCCCCCCGCAAAATAGCCTTAAAAATGTTGCTCTTTTGGGCCGAAGTGTGCCTCTAAACAAATTTTGCTTTCAGTATAATGGACTCGGATGTCTGGGCGTGTCAAGTGAAGCTCAATACCGACCTGGGCAACCCACGGCGGGGCCAAGATGTTATCAACTACACCGAGCTCGTAGACATTCTCGCCAACAACTCGCGCGTTCGCATGGTAAGCAACTTTAGCGCGAACAGTTCCCGGATTTTCTCCGCAGCTATCCGGCCCGCCGCATTTGTGGGTGAACGGCGAGCCCTGGAAGCCGAATCTCCAAGCCACTATCCTCACCATTTTCAAAGTGGACGAGATCAAAGATGGATGGCCGTATGGCACAGGTCTGCAACGCATTGATTTGTGGTTCTGGACTGTTAGCGGGGGGGAACTTCTGTTTTCCACCTACATGTTGATGATATATAATGTATTTTGATAGCATTCTTACAAGGAGTGCTTTTTTTGAGTCATCTGCAAAACCTTACGAGACCTAGCTCATTCGATAGAGAATTCGATTCTGAACAAAACCCCGTTGTTTCTTTTTTGCAGAATGGCTATCCCTGATTTTATAAAATTAAAATACTAGTCACCGTCCCTTACCATGAGTGTCTTTCGAGCCAAAAGAGCGGCTTTTGGGTGCAGTTTTACAATTTTATAAAATCAGGGATAGCCATTCTGCAAAAAAGAACAACGGGGTTTGGTTCAGAATCGAATTCTCTATCGAATGAGCTAGGTCTCGTAAGGTTTTGCAGATGACTCAAAAAAAGCACTCCTTGTTAGTAGTTTTTAATTACTAGAAAGCGATAAAAACATTTTTTTAATTTTTAAAATTCAAAAATTTGGAACTTTTTTTGGTCATTTTACATGCATTTTTGATCAAAAAGTCGAATTTTCGGACATTTTTATTGGTTTTATATTGTTTTTCTAACTAAAAACTATGTAAAATGCTATAAAAATGGTTTCTATTTTGTTATAGGGCCGTAGGAAAGCACAGTGAAAAATTTGATTCCCCCGGCAACCCCCCTCCCCCCGCTAACAGTCCAGAACCAAGGGGCCCTCAAGTTGGCGCAGTGGAATTTCGAAATTTCGCTCTATGTTCAGATACCTACGGTGCCGTGGCTGTGGATGTTCTTTGGGGCTACCAGTGGGAAGTTGCTTTTTGGGAGAAGTTTGCTAACATGGTGAATGGATTGCCGGTGGGTCCTTGATGGATTTGTATCCACGGGGATTTTCCCTCATTTAGCAGGTCAAACTACTGCGCGCCTCGATACCAGTTACGGTGACGCGACTTCCCCAATTGTCCTTGTTGAAAGTGCCGAGCTTCAAGGTCTACTACGAGCAGCCCATTGGCAAGTTTGAATCTTAGGGTGCAGTTCCGCGAGGCATTGTACAGGGTGGCCCAAAAAATCACCCCCCCCATCTGTCGCCGGCTGCTCACGTGTCCTATTTTTACAATTTAGGTATCTATCGAATGTTCTCGACAAGGGGTGTCCAGCTCGTCTAACTGCTTTTTGAAATTTTGGAATTTTTTGCCTGATTTTTGGGATTTTTCATGCAAAAAAGAAATGCTTGTTTGTCAAAAACTCAATTTAATCGGTTCAAGCGGTATCCACTATACTTCTCCGCCCACCCCGGGTGGGCCGCCCCTAGGGGGGACAGAGGGGGACTGAAAGGGGATGGTGGGGGGATTCTTCCCCCCTCCCCCTCCCCCCCCCCCACCCCACCACCCACCCCGCCCCACCACAGGGCGCCCTGCCAAACACGGCGATTCATCCTTTAAGAAAAACGCGCATGAGAGGGGAAGACGGGGCTAGCCTACGGCACGCTCCAATCGACGCGCAATTGGTTTTGAAGCAAAGGGGGGTCCGTCTTCTGCGCTTTCAAGCCTCTGTAACTTTTTTATACGGCAGTTTCATAATCTGAGTGACCGCTCAAAAAATAGAAGAGACTTTGCTCTATCTTTTATTAGTGGTTTTGTCAAAATCGAGCGTTGGAATCGAGACTTCTGATGGTTTGAAGTTTGAAAAATGAGGTGCAAGTTATCGTTTGAGCTCAAATCCAGCTAAATCCTGGCCCAACCGCCTCAACTACATTTTCTGGAAGAGTATCTGTCATGAACTCACCCAATATTGAGTCAAATTGGGCTTTTAAAAATTTACGTGACGATTCCAATTCAATGTTTTCTGAAGTTTTCAATTAGCTATAACTTTTGTTTATGACGGTTTTCGAATCAGACTAGGAACTAAGAGCAGACCTTCCTCTATCTTTTGCACCTAGTTTTAGGATAGCCCAGCGCAGAAATTTAGCGAATGGGTCCTGTAAGAGGGTGCGATAAGCTTACGATCTTTACTGGCCTATTCCGCATGGAGAGAATGTTCCGCTTGGATTCTTAATTTCTTTATTCGTAGCGAGTCTATTGGCTGCATGCCTCAGGGGGGTAGGGGGCACGGTCATTTGGGAGGGGTCCCAGGGTCCCCCGGGGCCCCACCATCCCCCTTTCAGTCCCCCTCTGTCCCCCCTAGGGGGGGGCCCACCCGGGGTGGGCGGAGAAGTATAGTATCCACGCTGTTTTTTTCGCAAACGGTTTTCAAAAAGACGTCGTTGGGCTGCCAGAAAAAGCTTAGAAATCTTTGCGTTGTGATTTTTGTAAAAAATCTTTGGTTAGAAAAACGTCAGAAGACCCGCCCGCTTCGCAAAAATATTAGCAAACGAGCGCTCAAAACCCGATACGCGGGCCCAAAAATGTAAAAATTGTCAGAATCCGGGAGAGGTGATAAACGGATAGCTAAATCGTCCGGATCGGAAACGTCTGAGGCCGGCTGAAGGGCGGGGGGGTGATTTTCGGGCACCCTGTTCATCCAACTTTCCACAGCTTTACTTGCCAATCTTATGCCTCACAAGGATCAATGCCCTTTGCTGGCCGTCAACTTCTTCCGTCAGATGATTTGGTAGTTTTATTAGGTCCCAATACTTCCAGGGCGACGTTTGTAGCGTCTTTAGGCTTTCACTTTGGATCCAAACCCATTTTGTGCGGAATTTTACGCTGTTTCCGAATATGTTAGCCGAATTTGCGGAATCGCAATTTTCGAGCTATTTAAGTTAGGAAACCCATAGAAAATCGGGGTTTTTTGATTTTTATCGTTGATTACCTTGGGAAAATCGAGATTGAGGCAATTTTAGTAAACATTTTGACCAAATAGGGTTTTCCGATTTCCGTAAACCACTTTTTCGAAAATCCGTTTTTCGAAATTCGAATTTTTCGAAAAAGGGTCTTATGGAAAGTCATATTTTCGAAGTTCAGTTTTCGAAAAATCAAAAATTTCGAAAAATTTGCGTCCGGCTATTGATAGGAAATGGCCGGAAGGGTATGAAATAGAAAAAGCAAATTTTTCGAAATTCTGGCCTCGGAAATATGATGTTCGAAAAAATGGTTTTCGGAAAGTGATTTCGGAAATAGGACTTTCGAAAAACGATCGTCCGCCGGTAAACATATACGAATTGGCGCAAAATTCCACAAAAAATGGGCCTATTGCAACTTGAAACCCCAGTGACTCCATGCAGGAATGGCTGCTTGGCGAGCGCGAGATCGACCGCATTCTGTTTCTGTGCACCAGAGCCAAAAGGACAGAGCCTTTTAATATTAAGGGTAAGCATTGGCTTGCATCGTCTACTTACCACGGACATTGTTGCAGAGTTGCTCGTTCTTGTGGCGGGTTTGGCTGAGGGGTTGCCGGGCTGCTTCAAGATTTGCGCCAGGTACTTATAGCAGTGGTCCTGATGGTCGAAGTCACGAATTTTTTGCAGCACTTGGCTGATTCGACGCACCGAGACGGTACATTGAACCCTGAGCTCATCGAATCCAAAATTTTAGAGCCGTGATGGGCTCGTGATCAGCCTCCAGCCTCAGGTCTTCATGCTGTGCCGCTGTGACTATTGGGAGCGACGGTATTCTCTCTCGGAAAACTTGTGTTTTCATTGTGTTTTCATTTTGTGTTAGGCATTTTCGATGCACCGTGCAAAAAAAAATACTTGGAGAACGCAAAATGACTTCACAATCGAGCGAAGAGCAAGCTAAAATTTTTCGCCTCTTAAATAACATAAAAATTTCGGTAAACTTTCAAAATGTGTTCGGACATTTTTGTGGGCAAGAAATGGCGTTTTCTGGCAAAACGGACCTAACTCCGCCAAGATTCCGCCATGTTAATGGTCATTCTTCCGTTTAATACCGATTTACATCCCATTACTGGGCAATGTGTTTCGATGCTTGCTTGTGCTCAAGCTCCTCAAAAATCAAAGTTAGCTTAATTTAAATCGCTTGTGCATCATCGTTACCGCCAAAAATTTATGCCTCTAGTCTTTGACAATAATCATATTGCGTTTTTAGGGTTCCTCCAGGGCAAAACCTTTAAGGCAACCGGGGCGGCGCCTACCTCGATTTCAACTTTTTTGCTGGCTGTTTTTTTTCTGGTGTAAACCTGGCGTTTTGGGGCCGGCTAAAATGTTGACTGGTCATTTCCAAACTCTTCCTGTGGTTTCTTCGTTCGTCCGGTTATGCTGAAGTTTCTTATGGGATCGGAAAGCATGCGCGTTTTCAGCGTTTGCAAGGAGGGAGAAATTTGGTTCGAACTTCTCCAATTTATTCCGAAGAGATATGACGGATTCACGCGCAGTTTTCTTTTTAGGCTTATTAAATACACTTCGACGATTCATAGAAAATAAATTGTGGTCTGCAAAAACAAGGAAAAAGTAGGAACTAACAGCTTTGCAAGGTTGTCCGGATATTTTTGGGACACCCTGTACAACATTCCCAATCCTTCGCCGCGCTCCTAGAAGCACACCAACGCATGAAAGCAAGCGGACTTAGTGCTGAGGTCGGCGGTTTTGTGCTCTCGCTAGCTTCTCTCTCTCTCTCTCTCTCTCTCTCTCCTCTCTCTCTCTCTCCCGCTCTCTCTCTATCTTTCTCTCTCTCTTTCTCTCTCTCTCGCTCTCTCGCTCTATCTCTCTCTATCCCTCAATTTTAGCTTTTGATATAAGTAACTTTCAGGATACTCGAATCAAAAAGACGATTTTCGAAAAGGACGCCCGCGCGTACCTTAAAGCATACGGTGCTTTGCCGCGCCGCGTTGTCCTCTGCGATTTTGTAAGAACACTTCCCATCAGGCAAAACCGACGGTTTTTAGGCCATCTGCGCTTCGCTGTGCTTCGACTATGATTGGGCAAGCTCTTCGGAAAAATTGACAGCGTGAGAAAAAAACATTCTGAGAGAGCACATCCGGCTGAACGGCTGATTTTTATTTTGCTTTTTCAGATCTGGTCCAACGAAAAGCAGGAAGTCTGGAGATTGCTCAAGTCGTACAAGACCGGCGACGCCCATCGCTTCTTCGCCTTGGACGAATAGGGAGGACGAGGCCGCGGAAAGCGAAAAAACCACGATCGAAAACTGACTTCTCCCGCGCACATCTGCCATGTTCGTGCAAATTTCCGTTTGCCCTGCCCATTTCTGATAGAGAATAAAGCCTTACATGTGGTTTCTGCTACTTGAGTTGCCCAAAAAAAAACTTTTGGCCATTTTTGCAGAGTTTCCGGTTTCCCTTTAGACCTGCTGAGAGCTAATTTTTGCCATACAAAATCTGGGATTTCGACAATTTTTATTTCGTTTTTAGACGTTTTGTGCATGGATGCCAGAACATCAATAAAAACAGATATTCGAAAGATGGAAATCAATAGAAACTCTTAATATTGCCCTTTTTGGATGTTTCTGATGCTTCTGGCGCTTATTTTTGTTGCGCGTTTTAATTGCTGAGGTTGTCGCCTTGCGGATTGGGTGCCTTTGGAGGAATTGTGATTTTCTTTCTACATTTATGGAATTTGCACGAATTTGCATGAATCAAAAAGAAAATGGATTGGAAGCATTTGTTTGGGGTGTTTACCAAACGAATTAATAAAAGAAGCGTTTCAGAAAATTGAGATAGCGTGCGTGTTCTTTTAGCATCTGGCATTGATTTAATATATATGTTACTTTCCGTGACTTTCTTAGTCATTTTAGGCGATTTTTGCCCGTGAGTGGCAGCATTTTTCGTGCCCGGTCAGCCCAATTAGCTCGAAAGTTGCTTTGAGCTGTTATTTGGTTTTTGTTCTTTGTTGGGCCGCTTGTAAACGTCGCCTTGCCTAGAACTTTGGTTTTGTAGGGCGACAGTAAAGCAATCACACTCACTAAAGAACCTAATTTTTCGGAATAGTTGTTTTTTAAAGATAGGAAAGAGAGAGTTTGTTAAAATTGATGCCTTCCGGAATTGCAATTTTCTGGCCGCTGCAGTCCTTTGATACCAATATCCATCGCCCACATACAGGAATTTGTCCTGGAAAGTGGTGATCAGCAATTATTATTTTGGTCGACAAGGGGCCTAGGATGAAAAAAAGATCCCAACGCTCGGTTGAGGCGACAGCTAGGCCCGGGACCTTCATACTGGCACATAATAATCGTAAAAATACATAATGACTGTCATTAGGGATGGGGAGTAGCTGGCGATACCCAGTCGAGAAGTGGGGTCGTTTTTCACGCTTCCTAGTCCCTTTAAGATACACCAACGCTACTCGAAAATTTCGCATTAAAGGCAATATTCCATCAGACATTAGGGTACCCTAATAAAAGTACCATCGTGTAAAACTCACTCCGATTTTTGTTCTGTCGCAACACAGTTCCATTTTGACCTCCAAGCATATTAATTTGGTACAGAAAGAATGTTTTCCACTCGTTATAGACTTGGTTTGCTTCAAGACGCATGTTATTTCAATATTCACGGCACTGTGGTCTAAAAAATTCCTTATAAGAACTATCAAAACCCATCACCGTTTTAGCCTTAATTTTTGCGTCGGCATGCTATTTCGTGGATGACTAGCAATCTCCTCTGAGGCACACGATGAAGTTTGCCGCTCGTATAGGGTTTCCTTATCTAAATTTTATTATCATTTATGAAAGTGCTACTAACCATTTAAGAATTCTTGCAAATCACAAATTTGTGTGGCCCGCTTTTGATGAAGCCGGCTGGTCCAAAGCCAAGCATGACGAGTCGGTACTCCTGAAAAGAAAAAAATGCCGTGAAAATCCATGGCATGAAAAATTTAAATGGAAACCGTTGCGAGATTGTTACATCATACAAAATTAAGATAGAGGCTATGTTGAGTATCTTTGCGGAACTGTCAGCCCCGATCAGCCAGCAGGCGAACCGATTAGGCAATAAAAAAGCTGCAAGTCATTTGGTTATGCTAAGGGTCTAGTATACTGGTTAGATGGGTAAAATAAACTGCAATAAATTGAGGACGCGTGTAACTCCGGGAAATTCATATATAAACGTTAGAAAAAGTATGAATAACATCGATCTCCGAGACTCGGGAGCTGTTATTTGGGTGAATTGGGACGAGACTGGCAGAGATCGGGGAAAGGTGGAGGATGCTGAGAAAGGAGAGAGCAGTGAGCACGAGAAACGCCGCTCGCACGAAATTATTTTCGACTAGAAATGAGGCAGTAAAAGCTGCTGTTTTAACTAGTTAGAAGCTAGACGGCCATACATAACATAAATTTAATTAAGTTTGCTAAGCCAAGCCACCTGAATCAGCGACGGGTACTTGTGTATTCCGGGGGAAGAATTCGCGGGGCGGGGAACCAACTTTTTTTGTCGGCCCTAGTGGGGTTAGTAATCAAATATAAAGTGTTTTCACCTTGTTTTTAGCAAAATTTAAGTCTATTTGAATAGGAAAAACATTTTTAAAAGTTAAAAAACGCTTGAAAAAGTCGAAAATTTGATCATTTTTGGGCCGAAAAAATTGATTTTTCGACCTAAAATTAAATTTTTTAATTAAATTTTGTAAAGTTTTTATGTTTAGGAATAGCTATGAACAATTTAGAAACACTTTCACTATTGGTATAAAAATATAGGCTTGGGCGGATCCCCCCCGGAATACCAAGAACCATTCGAGAAAAGCCGGCCCAACGAAGCTATGCAGGCATATGCCGGAAGTGAAGGCAGTGAGAGTGTCGGATTTTCATTTATACCTATCATTAATACTAGGATACTAGAATAATAGAAAGCATTGTAAATAACAAGTGATAATGTGAATCTCCAAAAACATTGTTGGAAGGCTTTTGAAGTTAATTTCCTCAGAATCTAATAAATTTTTACAGTTTCGAGGACGTCATTTGTGAAACTCGTGCTTTTCACAAAACGATTTAATTTTTTGTACTGGATATCAATTTGCTTGCCAGAAGCCTATCATGAGTGTTACATCTCGTCTCGTCATATCATCTCGATACGTGCGCAAACGGCCCACATATGCGACAGAAAACACTGCCTATATAGTCATTCTACTGGGCGTATTTTAGTTCAGCATCGTGTAAGTAGTTGAAAGCGATGAGATGGAACGATTTATTTTGGTGACCCACCACTTGATTACAACACCGTTCACATGTGTTAAAACTCGTTAAACTAAGATTAGCTTCTGAAAAAAAATCACAAATCACAAACAACTTAAAAAATTGACGGGAGGTTGTAAAATTGGATAATGCTGGTGGTGCGTAGCATCAGATAGATTGTTTCTTTCAACGTTTCGCTGCGCGCTAAGCTAACTAATTTGTGATGGAGAGTGTGTTTAGCTATATAAATAGTATTTATGGTCGGTTAGGTATTTAGTTGCTTTACACCTTCGTTTCACCTTTTTCGGGGATCGTATGGTAATCAGCGCTGCCCTAACATGTGGATGCATCACCGCGGACATCACCTTCGATAGATTTCGTTTCTGCTCTCGGCAACGAAATGTACGGATCTGCTTCAGACATTCTGAGTCTTTGCGAGAGTTCCATTTCAAATTTAAAGTTTTTATTTATGTGGTAAATTAGTGAGGGTTGCGGACAGGTTGGGTCCTTACTTGTCGCTTTATACTTCTTCTTTCTCAAAGGAAAGGATACTTAGGCTCTCTTGTTCCTCTTACCGCAAATAGTGCTGCGAGGCACAGTTCGCAGCAGTTAACGTTATTGACATTATTGTCGTATGTCATGTCATTGAGTGCATTAATGTTTATGGTGCTGTTTTTTGATAATATTTATCGGCTACCCGATTCTAGTGTCGCATTCTTGAAATAAGGCGCGCAATTAAGCCCGAACGGAACGCGTTGAAAACGAATTCCTCTTGGAATACTTGTCGAATCCAAATCCATTCGTGTTCAGGGCACTAGCCGCTTTCTTCAGTGTTACATAACTTTTCTCTAAAAAAATTAATTCCTCAGCCTTGCTATTGCCGCGATCTGCTTTGCTGTTTGCCTTTGGACGAATGTGGCGGCTTCGTCTAACATCGTCCATGTTGGCACTTCGGTGTCTGCCGCCTTCTTTTTTGCGTCGTTTCTTGCGATTTTCTCAATGCTCGTCGTTGACTCGGTCATTTCGACCCGCATAACTGCTACCATTTGGTGGTAGGGTTCCATGGCTGATTAGCTTTGTTTTACACGATTCACAATTTTACACGTGTTAAGGTAGGATATAACTTTTGAAACTTGTTCATAATGAATGGTGCGCTTGTGAATCCAATTTAAATCACTGAAAGTAAAAGCTGTAAATTGTGTAAAAATTTCTATCATCTTTTACATATGAGTTTAATTTTACTATTAGGTTTCTCAAAATTTTTGAGCTCCCTAAATGGTTTGTATACCCTTTATTTAACTTCTAAGAGCATGGAGTAGCAGAAATAATTAAGTATGTTCTTAAGGTATTACGATGTTCTCGTACGGTAATCACCACTGCGCAAGCATCTGGGACAGACGCCGGTTCAGCACGCTTCTGCGAAATGAACGGATCTGCTTCGGACATTTCGCTCCAAATTTGCGTTTTTTATTTATATGGCAAATTGATGATGGTTCCCAGATATTTTTACATTTTTGCAACTAGGAATTTTGCCTGTTCGATCAGGTCAAAGGACGTGGATATTTCTGGACATTTGGGGGTCTTTTTTCTTTTTCAGGTTCGTGATTTTGAGACTCGGGCGAAGTCTGCCGGTCTCAGGCTGATGTCTTGTTGGCTATTCGGAGGAGGTTCGGATGGCATTTACACTCGTGGTCGTGATGTGGCTGATCTCTCGGGCGGATTCAAGTTCGTGTTCTAGGTGTCCTTATTGATTCGCGCCCCACTAGGAGTCGGTACGCCCGTAGGATATGTTGCCTGATCAGGGCAAAAACGTGAAATAATCACGGTTTAGGGAATCTGCCTTCAACTTGGCCGACGCTACAAAGTATGGCGTTTCGTTTTGTGTGCCCTTTTATTGTTGGGGTTTCATTCGCCGGTTGGTGCAAAGTTGGGCCTCGCCGGGGAAAAGCGGCTCCAGAGGTCCGCTTTTCACAACGATTTATCTTTTTTAAATCAGTTGAGTGTCATTAGCGATAGCGATAGATGTCATTTGGTTTGATGACTCCGTTTATTATTATTATTATTCGTTTATTATTTTTAATCAATACCGGAAATTATCTTGATTTTCTTTCTTTAATCTTTCCCACAGTATGGGAGGCATTTTCTTGCAGGTTTAGGTCGGCCTTATGCTCCTTTGCGAGCATGATTTCTTCCATAGATCATTTTTTCCTCAGATTTGGGCAGCCGTATTTACTGAACTGTCTCTACGCCGCGCCCACTTCACATGTAAATTAGCCGCCACCCTTTTCAAATTTTTTTGAATTTTTAAGGAAAAATTAAAAATTCGAGTCGCGATGAAATTAGATAGAACAGGCCTATGAAAGGGTAATAAAAAATCGGACGATTTTGAGATCGATTGCTTGGGATCCACAGTAGTGGTAACCATATCTTCAGTTCGCGCCAAAGGAATGGTCTGAAAATCTGAATTAAGGAGGGTGGAGGTTCGCTCTCTGTCTCTCTCTCTCACTGTCTCTCGCTCTCTATCTCTCTCGCTCTCTATCTCTCTCTCTCTCTCCCTTTCGCTCTCTCTCTATCACTCTCACTCTCTCTCTATCTCTCGCTCTTTCTCACTCTCTCACTCTCTCACTCTCCTTCTTTTTCTCTATCGCTCTCTCGCTGTCTCTCTCTCCCCCTCATTCGCACTAAATCTCTCTCACACTCCCCACTCTGGCTCACTCGGCGGCCAGGAATCATACATATACCTTTAATAAATATTGACTCACACAGTTGATAGGTGTTTCTATTTGCATTCCGTATTTTGGCCGGACGCATCATTTGATGAAGCGCCGCATCGTGCTATGAGAATGACCGTCTGGCAAACGATATAAGAGCTTCAGTTCTCATGTGAAATGCCGAAATGGGCTTCCGTTGTGATGGTTTACTAAAAATAATGCTGAAAATTGACTAAAACTCATGATGAGAATTTTCGATTCATCTTCCAGCATTTGAATGCACAGAAAACGTCCACTTACTATTTAAAGTATGTTAAATGAAGAGTTGAATACTTCGGCTTTTGTTGAAGCCGACTGGTTCAAAGGCAAGCATGACGAGCCGAGGCTCCTGAAAAAAGGGGAAATGCTTATAAATGTTGGATGTAATGAGCTATATCTAAAAGATTGAAGATTAGATTACATAAAAATGTAGCGAACAAAGTTTATAGTCGTATCGCGGAACCGTACAGTCCCGATCGGGCAACCGGCGAACCGATTAGCCAATGAAAATCGGCGGTCCATTTGGTTATGCAAAGGCATAGCAATTGGGTAAAAAAGTATAATGACTTATAATCACTTAAGGAAACATTATAGCATTAAAAATTAAACTATAAGATTGGCTAATTCAGGGATAATATCGAATTCCAATATTTTCCAGAAACGAGGAGGGCGAATGGGGAAGACAGGGAGAGAACGGACCAAGGTGGAGGGTGCAGAGAAATGCGAGAGCCGTGAGCACGAGAGGCAACTGGAGGCTCAGAACCTCAAGAAAAGCAGTAGAAAATACTCATTGAGACTGAAATTAACATAATGACTAGGCCGATCAGCTAGCCTCTTCAACTTTAGGCAAAAAAACTGTTAAAAGTAGCTATTAAGCCAGTATAACCCGCCTTCAAAAATGAATTCCTAAGATATAAAATTTGTATTGGATCTTAAATATTATTCATCAAGTTAAGCTTAATAAGGATATTTATTAGGGCTTATTAAGCATGTAAAATACGTTGTGGAAGTCTGGAAAAGCTAACTCTTTAAGACTAACAAAAAAAAGCACAAATCGGCTACCGGTTAGCAGGGATTATTCATGCGCTCCGGGACATGCGAAAAGTATTTAATAACGTGTGTAAGGTCCGTATATACAATTTTTTTATCAAAACACGTTAAATTTGATCACATAGCATCACAAGGAGAACCCGGGAAAAATCACAATTGAACAACACTAAAAAATGCTTGGAACAATCGTAGTTGGGCGTGGTGTATCTCAACCTTGATATGAAAATATAGCTCTTTATTTATAGCGTTTTTCTGCTGGCTGTCTGGTAGCTAGAAATGTTTTTTCGATAAATTAGAGATTATCCACATACAGCTTATGGATGTCACCATTTTTTTATGCAGAGATTGAAAACGTCGTGTCACTTTTTAGGGATGGTCCACGCAATGGAATGAGAATTTTTGGAGGGCCGTCCATTATTATTTCCATATTGCTCTCGTATGCTATTATCGCCCAGTTGGGGCTGATTTGTCTGCTTTGTCGGCACAAATACCAGCGATAAAGGCGTTCGATAATTCTGGTTCTGGTATTGGGGAATTTGCCAAAACCATTAAGTAAGAAGGGTTGCGCCTCGAATATAGTACACGAACATTTTCAAGCTTTGTAGCTTTTTCTTTTTAGATTCTTTATATATATTCATATGATTTTGTCGGTCTTTTTTTGGTTTTTTTAGAGCATTGGGTCCTCTTCAAAATGAGGTTTTTCTGGCTCAAAAAATCTGTATGGTATAAAGCGGAAGTGAGACCAGGAAAATAGATCTTAGCAGTTCACGGTCATCAGCAAAATTATCTTTATGGCATTATTGTAGCTAAGCCATTACACCACATTTGTGATACTTGTCCCCTCCAATTTTGGCATCCTTTTGATGTTTCAAAAAGCAGTTTTTCGGGAATAAAGGTTCGAACAGTTACTGCTATTTCTTAAACATATTTGCTCTGTGGAGCATGACGCTTCTCAGCCGCCGTTCATCTTTTTTATGGGTTCAACCTATATTGTTAGGAGTCCTTCCCCAAGGTGCGCCCTACGTTACAGTGAACTTTCGAGGCGTCCAACGAGACGCTTCACCATGCCGTTGGTTCACGGTGATCACCGACACGATATCAGCTGAAGCAGAGCACCGTTTTTTTCTAATCCGTTCCAAAAAAACGTAAGGCCAGGCAATATTATTTTGTTTGGAAATCAATTATATATTTGGTCTCCAACTTTCCTGAGTGGGGCGGTATTTCGCTAAAAATTTTAGGGCTTGTAGTATAGAACATTTAGTACCAGAAATATCCAGTCAAATGATCCACAGATTGTACCTGTTTTTGCCGTTGGTTGTAAGCAAACTGCTAATGTTGACATGTTCATCACGTTCAACCTTTGTGTCGCAAAGCCACAAAACTATTAATTGGATGATAATCAAAAGGTATGCGGCCATCAGAGCTTCACTTCAAAATTAAAGTCGTGTGAGTTAGCTTCAATTTTATCCGGTCCCTTTGCCGCCATTTTTTGTTAGTACCAGAGGCGCTCGTGGGATTTTGATAACTGATTCGCCTTAGGATTAAGAACCGAGCACCCATGAATTCAAAGAGTTTTCGTAATCGTTTGAAGGTTCGTACTTTTGGCCGTTTGCCCCTTTTTGCATTTTATAGTTGAACTTTTTGCTCATGGTGGCCTTAATTTATTTGATGTTAGCCTTGGTCGCCCTTTTGTTCCAAATAAAACGGTTGAGCCAGCTGTCTATAACGTCGTGGCTGGAATGACGCTTTTTAGCAGCTCTGTGCCAAAACGACCTTGAAGCCGTTATTACATTCGCGTTTATTAATTTTTATGCCTTGACCTTTATACCACTCTGTATTTTCATCGTCCAACATAATTGCCAATTCTTTTTGTCTATATCAGCCATGTCTAAAGGGCCATTTTTGAGGTGTAAGCAACAACAACAACAACTCGTAGTTGAACCTGTATATATGCACGGTTGAGGTGTTCAATATTTCTTAGAATACTCCGCTGTCGAGTAGATGAACAAATTTCACAGACATCTTGATGTCACCGTTAATTTTTTTATTTAAAAAAATTCGGAAGGCTTATAATAACAGCTTTTGAAATTTGGAAGATTTCATTTTTTTAGTGTGTGGCAGGCGGTGTAGAAACTGTTCAACAAGTTTTTCCTTTTTTCCGGCGTCTAAAAATTGATCTTCGATCGACCTCGACAATCTCGAGAAAATTGGGCGTTTTTGGCCTCCCAGACATGATTCTAGTGGTGCAACCGGCTCTGATACTGTTGAAATTCTTTTGTTATATTTTTCGTCTCGGCGTTTCAGCTCATTATTTGAAGGTCAAACTTGGTTTGGACTGGGTTGCTTGCACTAGCTCAAAAAGACCGACGTCGCCGAAATTCCGAATTAGAAGTTTCGTTGGCAGACCTTAATTTGGTCTCTTTCTGGTGGCAGTGAGTGTTGCATTAAACACATTAAAGTATTATAGTTATTTCAGTGTTTTAGAGGTTTTATATACTATCCTGAGCGATTTCAAGACGTAGTCCATGTCAGCATATTCATGATTCTCACATTATTTAGTAGACCAGTTTCGCTAGCATGTTAAATCTTCTATTATTTATTTTAACGATTAATTGGCATTTTTATGCCTTCTGAGGAATTGAAGTTAACAAATGCAACCATCATTTAAATGCTTTTATATTATTAAACGGATCAGGTTCGCTTTTCCTGGCCTTCACCGTGCGCCGGAGTTGCGACCTCAACCGTATGTGGCAACCAGTGGTCTTTTAGCCACAGGATACGGGTCCCTCCGTCACTCATAAATTTTTTGTCAGGAAATTCAATTTAGAATGGGAATTACATGGATTCAATGGAAATTAATGGTAAAAAAGGAGGTGAAGAAGAGAAATTTTTTTAGAAAATTTAAGAATTGAGGCGACTTATTTGCGGATCTTGAGGGCAGCTTTTCCGGTGATGGCATTCATGCTGTTGTAGAGTGTTGAGTATCATCAAACATCGCCGATGGGTTCTAACCCTGACTGAAAAGGATAATATACCTACTGTGGTTTTTTTAATACAGTGAATAACTAAGCATATGAGCTAACTTACGCGGATTTTTCTTAAATTTTACATGTTCAACTTAATCGATGAAAAGTGATTGGACTTGACGTAGCTTTCTGAAAAAATAATATTTTGCAGCGGCGTAATCTTTTCCTTGCTTCAATATTCGACAACAATTGCATCATTTTTAGCCCCAATTACATAATAAATTCTATTGGGGGGTATTTAGAGTATTTTACTAGAAAATAATGTGCTTACCACCAAGAATATTAAATAATCCATTTGTTCAACTTCGGCTGTCAATGAAGCCGTCTTTGGTTTAGTACCAAGAAGGAGGGACCGGAGTTCCTAAAAATGAAAGAATTTTTAATTTAGAATTATAATTGCCAAATTGACGGAAAAAATTGGCAAATGATCGTTTAATCGAAATATAACATAGGAATTCCCAGCTGTTTTTCCTTATTACTGCATTCTTATCAACGTTTCCCAGGAATCAATTGGGCAATGAAAGTGGTTGGTGATTTTTTGTGGTTAAATACGATATCAAGGGTTAATTTTTCAAAATAAGAAAAGATATGAGTAGTACAATAAATTAGGTGAAGGATTGGGGTAAAAAAATCTTGAAAATACATATTTCCGCAGGGTTTTTGATGATGTAGTCCGGGGCGGCTGCTGCAAGGAAAAAAGACTGCGCGAGAGTGGAGAGCACAAAGAAATGTGGGAGCAGTGAGCATGAGAGGGAAAGAGGCGCATAGCAGGTAGGGTGGAGGCGCTTTTTTCACCTCTTAGTATCTCTCAAAAGGTATCGCTCCAAAATCTGAAAAAGATTAGAGATACCCGTTAAATAAGAGATACTTCATTACCTTAAAAGTAATACTTCAGTTCAAAAAAGGAATGGAAAGGGCCACGATAAATTAGCAGAAAACAGAAATTAGCAACTGCTTCCTCCTGCCTCGCCGCCCACTCCCTACTACGTAGAGAGAGATATATGTATCAGCAGAGGTGTTACGTAGAGATGTTAGAGAGATGTTACGCATACCGACGCGACGTCGGGATACATGCAAATTAAGATGCAAGGTACAAAATCAGCTCGATAAAACGATTTTTTGCGCTTTGCATCCTAATTTCCATGTTATCCCGACGTCGCGTCGGTATGATGCGTAACATCTCTACTCCCTACCCATTTTTTGCATTAGCATTTCCGATTGGCTCTTTGCCAATTATAGATCAGCCCTGTTCTACCGGCAAGACACCTGGAAATCGCTGAATCGAAATCTTACCTTTGCAACTTCAACAAGTCCACCATATAATTTTGCTGTAATTTTGGACCCTTCGTTGGCACCCAAATTATCTGAGATTCAACGTGTGGCCCTCGTAGCTGCGACAACAGTTGTCGATTTTGGCCCCTGAAAATTTGAAACTAGGTAATAAATTTCGGGCATCTGTGGGCCAAAAATTTGACAGGCCCTCGGAGCCGCTGCGCACCGCTGTTCTCTCCCCCCGCCCCAGCTTACGGTCATTTTCCGGTTCGAAATTTTTGCCCTCAAGCGACGCCCCAAAACTCAATGGGGATTTTACATTTTTAGTGTTTTTGTCTTGTGTTAATCACATTTTAGCAAGCTAACGCCTGGGTGTGATTGTAAAAACATATATTTTTTTGATTTTTCTCTTTTTCATTTCAAACCGCTCACCTATGAATGGTTTTTAGGGTCCTCCGGCCTTTCGTTCTTGGTTTTGTACCAAACTCGGCTTCATCACAAAGCCGAACTTTTTAGCTAAAAAATGATTCCGAAAAATATTTAGTAAGTTTTTAAAGGATTTCTATTTTTACTATATCTTCTTAAAGTTCAAACTTGGTGAAAAGGGGTTAGAACTCGCGGTTTTGGCGCAGAGACATACGCTAGTCGACCCACTGTAATTTTTGCTATAGAATATCTAGGAAAAATGAGTTGAGGAAAAATGAGTTCTAGGAAAAACGACAGTAATTCACACCAACCACACTTGCGTGGCTCAACATCTCTCAAATCGACCCGTGGTTCGAACATCACAACCACATTCTATATCCACCTTTCCCGATACGTAAAAGGTAAGCTATATTTTATGCGAAAGACAAAATGGTAATGGGACCGCACAGACCGCCCCCGCTCGGTTTTGAGGTGAAATATCAACGAGAACCGGCTGATTTCGAACCCTGGATGGAGATGCCGCTATACGATGATTGGGTCAGAACATTCAGGGAAATCAAGTAAGTTTTTTATTTAAAAAATCCACATCAATTATTAGTCCCTTGATAACCGATCATATCATCAACATATGGGTAGACAGGGTCTACAATTTCCTACCTACTCTACGCTGGTGCATGAGTGAGATTGGGGGGTAAATTTTTCGGATGGTATAACTTTATATAAACTTTTTTAGGCTTTGTAAAATGTATGTGCGCCGGCAGCATTTAATGTCCAAAGGCTTGACGAGATGGGACACTGGCGAATGATACACGTCACACACTTCCAAAATCTGCAAGTTTTTTATAAATTCGAAAATGTTTAAACAATAAATTTAAAGACTATTAAATAAATTTTATTAAATTCTAGATACCCTCCATCTCGACTCCCAAATTATTTGGAAATTTATTAAATTAAAATTTTATTAAAAGCTTTTTTCATCCGTGTTCACACATATGTTCGACAGATGCCACGTTGCGTTGATTTTCACAAGCCGCCACATGGCCCCAACTGACTCCCGACCACCCACAGCCATTTGTCACCTACCACCGGCAATGCCCCCGAAGTCGAAAAGCAGAATTCAAAGAGGTGCGGGAACGCTGTAATCTTGCGGTTGGGGCGTGCTAGCTAATCCAAAAAATCAGTCGCCAAACACATCTACCAACATGGATGCCCAACCCCGGGGATATCGGCGACGTTCTATTTCCCCCTTTTCCCATGAAGAGGTTGTAAGTTGTATTTTTTATAAAATAAAGTAAAATATTTTAGGCTACGTTCTCTATCCTGAATTTGAGATGAATATCGTAAAAACCGAATACCCAAAAGGTGAAGGGCTTTTTGAAGAATGGGCGGACCCCTGCACATATCATTGGTGGATCCAAAACTTCCGTTATCCCAAGTAAGGTTTTTCTTTTAAAAAATCATACTGTTTATTAGCCCCTTGCTAACCGATCCTATTGTCCAGTCATGGGCAGACCGTGTATATGATTGGCTACCGGTAATGAGGAGGGAAATGGCATCGCAACGGGGGTAAATTTTTGCGATAAAAGTACATTTATATAATTTACGCCGTTAGCCCCTGATAACCGATTACTTCATCAACATATGGGTAGACAAGGTCTACAATTTCCTGCCTACGCTGAGCTGGTGCATGATTGAGATTGGGGGGTCAATTTTTCGGATGGTATAACTTTAAATAACTTTTTTAGGCTTTATATAATGTATGTGCGCAGGCAGCATTTAATGTCCGAAGGCTTGATGAGATGGGACAATGGCGAATGATATATGTCACACACTTCCAACATGCGCAAGTTTTTTTGTAATTTTGAAAATGTTTAAACAATAAATTTAAAGACTATTAAATAAATGTTATTAAATTCTAGATACCCTCCATCTGAATCCCAGTCATCTTTCCTAAAAGTCATCTTTCCTAAATTAAAAAACAATAAATTTAAAGAGTATTAAATAAATGTTATTAAATTCTAGATACCCTCCATCTCTACTCCCAAATTATTTGGACGGTAAATGTTGCATATATAAAATGAATACTGGCAAAAATGGAACACGTGGCAGAATTTCAATATGCGTAAGTTTTACAACTTTAAAGACTTTTATAACATTAAAATTAAAATATTATTGAACACATATCACTAAATTCTAGATACCCTAGGGAGTCAATGGATGTTTGTGCAGTACCCATACTCCCCTTGATTTGGACCGGAGGCCACCCAGTGCAATGCAACGGTCAAAACTACGAACTACTATTGCCGAGGCAAGCCTTAGTCAGGACCTTAGGATGACGGGTGTATCAGATTTGAGACTTCCGGCCGGACCAGACTATCGGAGATCATCACGTCCAGCTGGATGAACTGCCAAAGAGGCCGCAAGAATCACGACCACACACTCCTAATCGTCTACGAAAACAGAATTGCAAAATTGAGGGGCTAGTAGAATCTTAAGGCCCGAGTTAATCGCGATGCCTAACTTTTACATATTTTTAAAAATAAAAAACAACACCGATTCGCCTAATTTTGCCTCACCAACACTTTCGTCAGGCCTAGAATTTCCGAAAAGACTACGTTGGCTACTTTATCTATTTGAAGCGTTAAAGTTTATCTATTCGAAATCATACCTGCGTTTGTGGCAAACCTTAACGGCGTCACCACATTTTGAAGATACCATAGAAAACTCATGGTTTGAAAATCAGCACAAACCCTAAGCATCTACCACTATTTCAACGTATGGTCAGCAAATTCCTGGCGATAACATAAAAATCACGGGCGACACCTCTGCCCAGAATTACACTTCAATACCCCAATTTTACTTGATTTTTTGAAACATCGTGTACAAAGACCGTTAATAAATCATCATTATATGGACAAAAAATAGCGTTTTATTGCATTCTATGGTTCTTTAGATTTCGGAGGGGGGGGGGGAAAGTATTTCCGGGGGAACCAAATTTTTTCCTGGTTTTGCCGGTTGACCTAGTAATCAAATATAAAGTGTTTTCACATTGTTTTTAGTAAATTTTAACTATATTTAAAGTAAAAAAACCTTTCAAAAAAAGTTAGAAAAATGTTTGAAAAAGTCGAAAATTTAGTCATTTTGGGTCTTTCCCCCCCGCTAATCCTAAAGGTTCTATAGGACTTTTCGACCTAAAATTAAATTTTTTGAATCAAAATGTGGGTGGTTTTTATGCTCAGGAATAGCTAAAACCCATTTAGAAACGCATGCGCTATTTAGAAAAAAATTTCGGCTTGGGCCGAAAAATTTAGTTTCCCGGAAATCCTAAAGAACCCATTCTATTACCGAAAGTTAATTAATAGTATTGATCGTGTGCTAGTTGCATAGGTTTTCGAGATATAAAGACGGTTTTCTTTTTCCCTTTTAAAGTTAGATTTTAAAAACTAATAAAAAGGCTTTCAACTGAATTATGTATACAAAAACCAATACCATCAAGCGATGCAAAAAGGTATATAACCTCCAAAGCTGCACGGCTTCTTTCGGAAAAATGAAACAATTGTTCTCGATATTTTTCCTAGCAATTTTATTGCCTATATCTTCTCAAAAACGTATATTGGATGGCGACATTGTCAAAGGGATTTCGAGTTATCCGTTTGCCGTGGCGTTGCTGCAGAAAAATCGTACGGCACCGTAAGCTACCCTCAAAAACAACTAGAAAAACATCATAGCACTGTCTACGAACAGTTTTGCGGTGGTGCCATCGTAAGCAAGGACTGGATTCTGACGGCTGGGCATTGTTTGTATAATTTGTAAGTACCGTATTTCTTAAAGCTAACTTCGTAATAAAATATCTCTAAACCTTATGACCTGTTTGTATGATTTAACTTAACGTCAGATGGTGATCGATCGAATATTTCAGGTCAGCTTCCGACTTGAAAATCGTGGCAGGAGTCTCAAATCTGGTAAAACCGTTGTCAAGCCGGGTATATCATCCCAATTTTGGCACCGAAAAAACCATTTCTCAGCAAGAACTCGAAGCGGAAACTCTGATCATCCATGAAAAATACATCATCGCTAAGCATGCCAGGCCGGGCACTAGGGAATATTGGGATGAAGTGGACCTTGGATTGATAAAAGTAAGTGCATCAAAATCACAGTTATAAGTGCCAAACTTTAAGTTGAAAACGCCTTTAAAACTGAAGGTTAATGAAGCCTGGCCGACGCTGCTGGTGCACCCAAACAAAAAGTTCGAAAAATGCGGGTTGAAGCCGACGGTGATGGGATGGGGACGGATTGGTTTAGGTATGCACTCTCTCACTCGCTCTTGCTCTCTTCCCCTCCTCTCTCTCTCTCTCTCTCTCTCTCTCTCTCTTTCTCTGCCTCTCACTATCCTTCTCTCTTCTCTCTCTCTCTCGTTCGCTTTCTCGCTTTTTTCTCTCTCGCTCACTGATCACGTCGCCACCACGGCAAGTAAATTAAAGGCAAAATTTAGATACGAACAGGTTGATTAAACCGGGATATAATTAAAGACCCAAAGGTCAAATGAATAGGATGTAACTGAAAATTAATACGCCTACAAAAAATATAAACCTTTTTCAGGCCGCGGCAAGTCGCCCGATCTACGCTACACAACCATCGACCTCTACTCGTCTTCAAAATGTGAAAAACACTATGACAAGATTTACGTGAAAAATATTCTTTGCGGAGAGCGGAGGGGCACTGGTCCGTGTCCGGTAGGTTAAGCAGGGAGAAGCAAAAATTTCAAAGGAATTCGATTAATTGCTAACAATTTACTGAAAGCTAAATTTAATTTTAGGCCGATTCCGGTGGGCCCCTTGTCCTCCCGTACACGATAAAGGGTAAGGGGAAGTATCTGATCCAACTCGGTGTTGTTAGTCGTGCTTCGAATTTGTGTCGCTATGAGGGGAATACAGGTAGACAAATTTATTGATTTTTATAAACCGTATTTGGTTGTAAAATTAAAAAAAATATGCTATTTTTAGCGGCTTATGCAAATACTGCCGTGTTCTGCGATTGGATACAAAAGACCACAGATATCGTCGCGCTGTGCCGTAAATTGGAGCAACTTGGTTGACGAGATTTCGAATAAAATGTTGTCGATAGGATGAGAAGGATAGTTGCACACTTCGGAAGCTGTTAAAGGTACACTAAAATCTCGTTGGTTTGGTTACCGGCCGGTAACCTTCCGCGGGATAGCAAACAGGGGTTACGTTACGGTAGGCGCTCGCCGCGGAGCGAAACCGAACCTGGGCTACTCGCCTGTGGCCTGCGCCTTGGACCACTAGGCCACGGAGGAGAGGGAGGGGGGAGTGGAAGAGGGGATACGAAGGGTTCGGCCGAGCCGCGGCAACGGGACCCAAATTCCCGACCACCCCCGACTTTTTGAACGAGATTTTAGTGTACCTTTAAAAAGCGACCTTGCAACCGTCTTAATAATCATGATTTTTCTTTATGATGGCGTCATGCCGGGACATGAAGTCTCTATGTTGAACCTATATATAAATATGTATCGATTTCTGCGATTAATTCATCCATTGTCATGCTACCTTCAAAGGCATCATCTGAAAGGCAATAAAAACTCAAACCGAATTATTATGCCAAAGTATAGCACGTCAGCATTTGTTCCAACATTTTCTCCACTTTCATTTTCCAAATCGATGGAATACAAAAATTTGTTATTCGTATTTATTTGCTTTCTTAGCCCTTGGAAAGGGCTCCATGCCCTGGAACGCAACCAAAAAATTATCAATGGAAAAGGAGCCCCAAATATGACCAATTTCTCGTTTGCCGTCGCCATTATGCTCAACAACAGCCAGCATCCGTAGGTATTCATTATTATCGACCGTCCTGCGTTAGCCAGGGGATGGAGCAACTTTGCGGTGGTTCCATCGTGAGTCCGGGTTGGGTGTTGACAGCCGCACATTGCGTAGCGACACGGTAAGTATTTCAAACGTATTCTCTCTCTCTTTCTCTTTCTCTCTCTCTCTCTCTCTCTCTCTCTCTCTCTTTCTCACTCTCTTTCTCTCCCTCTCCCTCTTCTCTCTCTCTCTCTCTCTCTCTCTCTCTCTCTCTCTCTCTCTCTGTCTCACTCTCTCTTTCTCACTCTCTTTCTCTCTCTCTCTCTCTCTCTCTCTCTCTCTCTCTCTCTCTCTCTTTTATCTCTTTCCCCCGAAAAATCATAGCGATTTAGTGGCGAAGAGCGACTTATCGTGATCGCCGGAGTCGCAAATATACGGGGCCAAAATAAGTCACAACGTGTAAGTTCATTTTTTAAAATGAGTTTTTTTTTGACTCGTTCAGCAACTAATCAGGGTGAAACAACGTCATATCCACGAAAAATATCGAAATGAGACCTCCAACACTACCACGAAGCGGCCGATAAACTCGTTTCCGCACGACATCGCGTTGCTGGAGGTTGGCCACGATTTCGACTGCGATCTCTGTGAATTCAGCTGCGAACTCCCATAAAGTTGAGAAAACACGTGGCCACGAAGACGATCCTGGCGAAGACGGAGGGTATTTTGAGGGAGTCCGGGCACAAGGCCGTGGTGATGGGATGGGGTGACATTGGAGAGGAAGTGGATAGTCAGTTACCGTATTCAATTCAATTCAATTCAAATTTTTGCAAGCAATTTTCGGGCGTTTATTAGATCGCCATTTACTATAAATTTTCGCTATAAAAACCGATAATAGGAAATACTAAGTTCTAAAAAAAATCGAAGTGTTAGGCATTTTCTTTCCATATCGGTAATTTTGTCGGTTTCGGCTTAAAACCAAATTTTTGATTTCCGTTAACACGCGTCAGACCCGATAACGTCACCCAACCTCCTCTACACAATTCTCGACGTCTGGACGGCGGCTGGTTGCAGGTCCGGGAATCGCGCAGGCATGGATTTGCGACATGTGATCTGCGCCGAGAGATTCGACACGGGGCCATGTCCGGTAATTTTTATAGCTATAAAATTTATCATTAATTCTATAACCAATTAATAATGTTTACCCTATGATTTTATATGAATTTTAATCTTAGTATTTTAATGGTGGATGACCCCCACAAACATGTATGATTTTCTAACTATAAAATTCAGGGTGACTCAGGTGGTCCCCTCGTCATGAAAGTTGAATCCAAACGCACAGGCGCCAAGTACCGCATCCAAATCGGCGTCGTCAGCAAAGCGCCGACGATGTGTAACTACGATGGCAGACCGGGTATACGAAGGGGGGGAAAGATGGCCAGGCGTCCGTCAGGGTGACGGACCGACACGACGCACTATCGACGTAATTCGTATTCAGAATTCGTAATTTTCATACAAGGTGAATTTCCGCGCAGGAAAGCAGAAACAAGGAAAGGCCGGTGGAAGCACCTTAGGGTATTTGATGGCTTTCGTCGCCGGCTCGGTTGGCACCATGGCCTACTGGTTAGCACGCTGGGCTGTGGGATGAACCATCGATGGTTGACTCCGCCGCTGCAAATTCTTGCTTTTCGCCAAATGATCTTCTCAAGCCCTTTAAGTGTATATTTTTGTATACCTTAAATTTATCAAATTTTCAGCTTCTTCGGCCGTTCCAAACCCACTGATCAAGACAGCCTCATTTCCAGGAATCTACATGAATGTCGGTTACTATTGCTCGTGGATCGAGCGCACTACCAAAATTAAGACGCTGTGCCAGAATATGAAGGCCTTGTGAAGAGCTGAATTTGTACTGTTGACTTTTTTCCATAAATTTTCTGATTGCACGTACGTTCTAATCTTACATCCAAAAATTTTTGGACCAATTTCCGGCTCGGTTTAATATTGGGGCCCGGGTGTACGGCCAGCTGACTCGTGCGTACATCTCACTCCCTGTATGTCTATCGCTCCCCCCCTCCCTTTCTCTCTCTCCCGCGCGCTCTCTCTCTCTCTTTCTCTCTCTCCCGCGCTCTCTCTCGCTCTCTTCACATTGGATGCAAAAGCTATTCGCCGCTAGTCAAGACATTAACACTCGCAACACAATTTTTTCGCGTAATTTTTCCCCCTACTTTTTTCGTACCTTCTTTCTTGCTTAGGAATACAATGTTTGAATAAGATACCTATTTGAGGAACTCTGGCTCCTCAAGCTTGTTTGGTTAAACTGAGCTCGACTTCATAAAAAAGCCGAGACGTGCTTCAACATCGTGATTAACCAAATAAAATGATGGAAAGGCGGGTTTTCTAAAGTAATAAAAATTAATTAATGGTTGAATATATACAAATTTAATCTAATTTCATATAAATTTGGTGGTCCTATTTTAATGTTAACTTTGTTAAATTAGTAGTAGCGCGGGAATGGATATATTAGTTAGGAGCCATTGATGTTGAGGTGGGTCATCTTTTGCGCCAGTCTTAGGCTTAGGCTTAGCTTTAAGTTCACGTACCTTGGCTTATGCTAGCTTAGGCCAAAACTTTCCTTTAACATGCTTAAACATAGGCAAGCAGGCGCTTTGGCAAGCAGGAAGCCTAGGCTTATTCTAGGCCAGCAGGCTGGCCCACCTAACTTAGGCTTGTTCTGGGCTCAGCTTAGGTTGAGCTAGCCTAGGCGCTGGTTCTGCTTAGGTGGGCTTGGCTTCGTTAACCTGAAGATAAGTTAGACCTAATAAAAGATGCCCCCAAATAATCATAAAAGTTAAAAGCTAAAAATTATGCTAATTTAATCTCTTATAGATGGCACCCGTACTCAACAGGCGTTATTCTACGTCGCAAGAGAACAGCTAGCGAGCGTTAAGGTAACCAAAATCTCAAATTTATAGATATCATGCTAATTTTAGGGAGAAAGATGGTTGTCCAATCGGGGCAAACAACAACAAGACAAGGAGTGCGCTTCCGACATGCATGCGTTTTTTCTGAACCTTTTGAAAATTGTGCTATATTTCTTTGATACCTTTAACTTTGTAGAAACCGTCGCAAGGGGAAAAACTGATGGCTGCCAAAAGTGTTTAGCTCCACACATTAACAACCATTGCCTCCTCGAATCTAACTGCGCTCCGGACGATAGATTTGTTTGTGATTAGGTATCCAGTTAATCTAAACATACCAATATTTCATATTTACATTTTTTATATTCATTTTTATATTTTTCTAAATCAGTAAAACACTTGATTTTTTAAAATCAGACTAGGAAGTTGGATAGTAAATGTCTGCCCAAAGTGTCTGATGCAAGGCATGAAAGACCGTCGCCCTTTGCCCCGAAAACTTATACTGTGTTGTCCTTTCTTGTATGATGATTTACCTGCCGACCATGTATACAGGGTGTCCCAAAAAAAAACCCCCCCTCGGCATTTGGCCGTCTTCCATCCAATCGGGACCAAATTTTTACCAGCGATGGGGACCCATAAAAACTATGTGCAGCCGAATTTTCTAAGCAAAATATTGTAAAACAAAAAAGATATATCGAAATTAAGGTTTATTTTGCCGATTTCATTATGATTTTGACGGATTTCGGCCTCGAAATGTTTAGCAAAAATGAAGAGGGCACTCTTTTCTACCTGTAGAAATTTTTGATTTACGAAAATTACGTTTAAATTGGGCCTTTTGATCACTTTTTATTATCGAAATTGCCAGAAACTGACCGAGAATTGACCATTTTTTGGAAAATTACTCAAAATCCGCATGCTAATTGCGAAAACATAGCGAAAAACGAGTACCAGCGTTTTCCAAAAATCAGTTTTTTAGCGATAACTTTTTTGGTTTTACAATATTTTGCTTAGAAAATTTGGCTGCACATAGTTTTTATGGGTCCCCATCACTGGTAAAAATTTGGCCCCGATCCGATAGAAGACGGCCAAATGCCGAGGGGGGGTTTTTTTTTGGGACACCCTGTATTTGTTTTTTATAATTTTTGTGGTTTACTAGCTATGCAAGCCAATCCAAATCAATCAAACCTAATTTTTCGTAAAACTTTCATACTTTAAGTTTTGTATATTGCAAAATTTTTCGTCTACCGCTTTGTCGTGATGGACAGCAGCCCCACGGTCAGAATCTCCCCTGCTAGAATTTTATCGGGTGATTGTCGGATTAATTTTTTCGTAACTGTTCTCGATTTCTGAGTTTGTGATATGATAATTGTTGTACAATAAATGTGATGGTTGCAATTTCCATCGATACCTTACACGGAGAGAGAGGACGTGAGAGAAAGACAGAGATAAAGAAAGAAAGTGTGTGTGAGAGAGAGCGAGAGAGACAGAGAGAAAGAAAGAAAGAAAAAAGAACGAGAGCGAAGGCGAGAGAGAAAGACAGCGAGAAAGAGAGATAGCATGTGTATGAGAGAGAGAGAAAGAGAGAAAGGGAGCAAGAGAGAAAGAGAGAAAGAGCGAGAGCGAGGGCGAGAGAGAAAGACAGAGATAAAGAGAGAGATAGTGTGAGAGTGAGAGAGAAAGAGAGAGGGTTATAGAGAAAGACAGAGATAAAGAGAGAGATCGTGTGTGTTTGAGAGAGAGGGAGACCTAGAAAAGAAAGAGAGAAAGAGAGAGAGAGCGAGAGACATAGAGAAAGAGAGAGAGCGAGAGAGAGAGCGAGACGGCTCGCATATAAAGTTTATTTTTATACGCGCAAAAAGCAATCAAAAGCAGCATGTAATGCATGTTAAGAAGATGCCAAGCTCTTCTGACGACCTTTAATATTTTTTCGCCTTTCTTATTTTCAATATTCTGACCATGAAAACCTGCTATTTTTCATTTTTATTGCTTGCTTTGATGTCCAACCCCGATCGGCTTGAAGCCCTCAAGCGGAATCAGAAGATTGGGAACGGTAGGAGCGAGCCAGAGATTGGAAATTCCACCTTTGCCGTTGCCATTATGCTGAAGGACGTGGTTCTGAGGTTCGAGGGCATGGATAATTTTGTTAAATGAAGAAATTAGGGGGCACGCACAAGTTTGCGGCGGGACGATCGTAAGTCCGTATTGGGTGTTGACGGCCGCGCATTGCGTGGAGGATCGGTGAGTGTTAGAGAGTGTGATGTTAGCGCTATTTAGGATGAATCAAAATACACTTTCACTTTCCTTTTATGGCGACGATCCATGGTGTTAATTGAAACCCCCTTTAGGGGCGCGGTCGAGCTGGCGGTGATCGCCGGCGTCAGCAGAATTTATGACCATTCATCGAAAAGGGTATCAGAAAGTGGAAAGGGCCAAAATCCCGACAGCAAAAAATCCTACAGCAAAATGCCGACAGTCAAACTCTCGGGAGCCAAAACTTTGAAGGTCAAAAATCCCAGCCTGAACGTGCGCTTTAAGAATAGATAGGGACTCCGGCTGTCGAAATTTTGGCCTGTATCGTTTCGAGCTGTCCGAATTTCCGGCTCTTTCATTTGCGCTGTCGGCATTTTCGCATGTCTGGGTTTTGACACCCCGGATGCCTTTCGGTCTCTCTGTCGGGATTTTTGGGTTTCCAGGTTTTAGCTGTCGGGATTTTGCGTTTTCTAGGTTAGGGCTGTCGGCATTTTGGCTGCCGGTATTATGGCCGGGATTCTGATACAACACTATAAAATCTTTGAGCAAATCATTGACGTCGAATATTTCCTCCCCTCACCCAGACTATCGCACATTACGCTACAACCTCACGCGCGTCTTGGAGGACGATTAATGTTGCTGATGTGGCTTTGTTGAAGGCAAGTTTTCGGGTTTAGCGAAGAGTGATTATTGCCTACTGTCGCCGCGATGCGAGAGTTTCTACATAGAAGGGAAGACTACGCAAGTACCTCTAAGTGAAAGGAAAAGTGAACATACCCGCCCCATTCTGCCCCCACCCCCCGCTAAAGAACCAGCTCCACATTTTAGCTAGCAACCCCGATCCAAATGAGGGCCAAACAGACGACACCGACGTTACTGGTCATGCCGGATGCCCTAAACGGCTATATGGAACAGGAGAATCTTCGGGGAATCGTCGCCGGATGGGGACTATTACGTAATACTACTGTTTTCCAAAAATATCCCCTAACGTTTTCGATTTTGCGAGTTAGGTTTCTATCGAAAGGTCCCAAAGAAGCTAAGAAGTACTGGTCTCCGATTTTTTAAGTTCTAAAACATTCTACGCGCATTTTTCATGCCGTCTTTACAGGTTTTTCTCTAAAAAATTAGCTTAATTGGTTTAAGCGTCGTCCAAATCGGGTTATTTTCAAAATGTCGAAAATTGTAATGTCGAAATCCATAATACCGAAATTCATAATATCGAACTCTCATAATGTCGAAATCTCATAATGTCGAAATGTCATAATGTCGAAATTCAGAATGACGCAATTTACATAAGCCAGTATTCCTTGTAAAACCACCGAATCCTAGGCAAAAAAAATGTCGACACTCTGAATTTCGACATGCCATTTCGAATTTTAGAAAGCCCTTGAAACTTCCACGACAACCTGATGTTAGGGAATGTAACGGCATGGAATCTCTACAGCACCGTGGTGAACCTATGGACGCCTGGTGGATGCCACGCCGTCCTACCCCGCTCGTACGCCAGAAACATCATTTGCGGCTGGAGCCGGTACACAGGGCCTTGCCTAGTGAGTTCGAGAGTTCTACCGTACAGTAGCGGAATTCAGGGCGACTCTGGCGGGCCGCTGATACTTCCGGTGAATGCCTTCGGCACGGAGTATTACGTTCAAGTCGGCATCGTCAGTCGCGGCCCGAAAAATTGTAATTATAGCAGGAAACTGGGTATGTTTGAACCTGAAAGGGATGCCTGAACTCGGTTCTTGTGCACTACTGGGGGGGGGGGGAGGTGGGCGGGGCTTGGCTGGATTTTTTGCTACGGATTTAATTTTGAACACGAGAATTTTTCCTAGACAGCTTTGATGTGCTGCTAATTTTTTCTATTTTTGTGAGTTTTTCGATAGGAAAATAGTTTTTCCATATTGCATTTAGCGACATAAATTCGGCTTCACCGCATCCCGGTCGAGCCCCCCCCCCACCGATAATGCAAAAGAGCCCGGCACTCAAACTCCAGAATCATTTTCCATTCCAGCATACTACATGAACGCAGCGCACTATTGTCCTTGGGTGCAGAGAATGACCAATATCAGGGCCCTCTGCCGCGACTTTGACAGCTTGAGAAGATATGGACGTTAGACCTGTGTGACCTGGAATATATCAATTTTGTTATACTTGATCTCGATTTTACGTTGGAAGGAAAACAGAGGTTTCTCCTGAAAGTTGGGATTTTTAGCTAATTTGCATGTTCCGCGTTTTTCTTTCGAAGCGGAACCGGAAATTATCCGAGAAATCTTACAGTACGAGTTTCGGAAGATAGAGTGAAACAGAGGCAGAGAAAGAGAGAGAGAGAGAGAGAGAGAGAGAGAGAGCGAGAGAAACAGAGAGAGACAGGGAGAAAGACAGCGAGAGATAGAGAGAGAGGCCATATCAATGTTAGCAGTTCTGTGCTTTAGTAGTGGTTGCGGGAAATTGGTATGTAGTCAGAAAAGGGGGATGGCATACAAAAGGGATGTGGATTACCTGAAGCGTACAAAAATTCAAAGCCATTAATTTTTCAATACGTTTTGAATTTTTTTAGGATCATAAAAGTTGAGAAGCCAAGCCTACTTCAAAAAGCAATAAAAAGCGCCATTGATTTTGCGGGGATGCGCCGCAGCCTGCGATTGAATTCGCAAATTCTTCGCCACTATGGATTGGAGTTTGTACCTGCTGCTGCTTGGGCTTTTCATCAAGTTAAGTCAGCAAGGACCCCGTAGACGGCTAAAGATTTCCAATGGGAAAATTGCTACTGATACGAAGAAGTACCCATTTGTTGTGGCGATCATGGTACAAGATACCAGGGCACCGTAAGAAAACATTTTTTGAGGCTAACGTCTTGGCTGAACAATTTTTAGCGACGGCCTGCGACATATTTGCGGGGGTTCGATTCTGAATGAATACTGGATTTTGACTGCCGCCCATTGCACCGATCAACAGTAATTTTTCATACACAGGGTGTCCCAAAAAAACGACCCATCTGGCACTTGGACGTGTTACATCCAGTCGGTCCCAAAATTGGACGAGAGGTGTATCAGACCCTAAATAACAACAATCCTGACTTAGAGCCTCGTAGTTATAGTAGTTCTCGAGTTATAGCAAAAACAAACTTTATTTTTTGATTTTTCATAGGGATTTGTGGAATTAAGTCCCCTAAACATTAAGTGATAATGATTAGGTAGGCCTTCATTACCGTAAGAATTTTTTTCCGGGGCTAAGATTAATCAAATAAGCTTTGATTTAAGCTATTTTTACAACGCAAAATTACCCAAGGTCTTCAGCGAAATAAGGGATTCGCAGCTGGAAGTCGATGCAAATCGATGCAAAATCCAAAAAGATGGCGAAAAATATTTGGAATTGCGTGAAAAACAGTATTTTCGTTATAACTCGAGAACCACGATAGCTACAGGGCTATAAGTCAGGATTGTTGTTATTTAGGGTCTGATACACCTCTGCTCCAAATTTGGGGCCGCTTGGATGTAACACGGCAAAACGCCAGATGGGTCGTTTTTTTTTGGGACACCCTGTACTTTGCAAGAGGCATTTCCGTAACAAATCTCTTTCTTTGTAGTCCGTTCAAAAGATCAGCCCCATCATCCACTTTCCAGTTCCCCCACCAACATGGTAATTATAGCCGGAGCCGCAAATATACGTCGCCAGACGCCGCAGCGGGTAGAAAAAAAAGTTATTGCAATCATAGCCCCCCGATTTTAGCAAATAGTTCAAGTAGCCCAATTCGTGATCCACGGCAAGTACGTTTCGTACCAAAACCGGAAGTCCAAGCAGCAAATAAACTACGAGCAAGTTGATGTGGCGTTGTTGAAGGTTGGACGAGGCTGGTAGTCGTCGATTTCTTAAACTTTCCAGTTAAAAACGCCCGTGAAACTAACGAAAAAAGTTGCGTGGCCGATGCTTCTGCTAAAACCGGATCCGAAGCTTACTAAAGGCGGGATGGAGGCGAAGGTTTTTGGATGGGGCAGAACTGGGCGAGGTAAAATAAGTTTGGGTGCTTCTGGGTTTTTGGAGATAATTTATCATTGCTTAAATCGATAGCCTTGAGCCTGATATTGCTCTCGATGTTGGCAAAGTGCGGACCGGTAGCGAAGTGGAAAAACGTTTCTTCAAATTCGAATTTTATTAAGGGCCGGGCAAACAGCATTAATTTATCAGCATTTCACAGCAAATTTTCTGAAGGCCAGAGTCGTTCCCAAATTCTTCCAAGATAATGCTGCTTTCTCGAATGGGCTATGCCACATCGTAAACTTCCAATGCATCTAAAAACAACGACTTGCGAGCAGCATGAAACTTAAAAAGCCAATGTTTTTACAAAACGCAGTGAGAGCTAGAAGCTCTTTTCCATTCTCTGGTTTTCCATCCTTGCAGACCCGAAGAAATCACCAGACCTCCGCTACACGACCATCGACCTCTACTCCGAAGCCAGTTGCCACTCGATTTACGGAAGGGCTTTTGCGCAAAATATTCTTTGTGGAGGCAGGGCGGTGAATGGACCTTGTCCGGTATGATTTGACGAACTTTATTATAGAGAACTGTAACGTATTGTGTTTCTAACCTCTCGCATTTTAACAGACTGTCGTCTCAATACTTTTAAACGTTCGTTCAAGCTTTTATTCCCAGCGGAATGCCGGCATCTAAAATGCCGACAACGGGAACGCCGTGACCCAGCATGCCCCGTGCGAAAATACCGACACCAAGATTGCTGACATCCAAAAAGGCTAATTAATGTGTACTAAATTCCAGTGGGTGTCGGCATTTTGCGTGTCGGGATTCTTCTGCCGATGTCTTGAGCGTCGGCATTTTTCTGTCGAATTTCTGAATTTCGGAGTTTCTGTTGTCGGTATTCTGAACCTCGGCATTTTTTGCGGCCGGTATTTTGATTTTCGGCATGCCGCATCTTTCCTTGTAAATTGTCGTATTTTCAGGCCGACTCCGGTGGCCCCCTCGTCCTCACCGTCAAGGTTGGTGGCAAGAAGCACTGGCCCCAGATCGGCATCGTCAGCCGCGGCTCATCGACGTGTGTGCAAAACGGAAAATCTGGTGCGTGGTTTTTTTCGTTTCGACACTATAGTACTGTTTCGTAGACGCCTAGCCCCCAATTCTCCCTTGTGCCAGCCTTTTTATGATTTTTTTTCGTCTTTTTTTCAGCCGCCTACATGAACGCTGCCCGGTTTTGCGGCTGGGTGCAGAAACAGACGGGGATCCCGAATTTGTGCAAAGATTTGGCGGAGTTACGATGAGAATAAATTGTTGTGGTTCGAGGAATACTTTTATATATAGGAATATAGGTATTTCTAATACGCCGGGGACTAAAAATAGGTTTTTACAATATTAACATGCTTTACTGTAGGTTCTACAGTTTGCTAAGAAACCAGTCGTGTTTCAAGCTCTATTTTTTTCGATATCAAGCTAAAAACGGTTGGCGTAAATTTTCTTATGACGATCGAGCGAAACAAAAGCTTGCAAAGTTCATATTCCCTTTTTTTTTGATGGATTTCGGAAATGTCCTGCTGGTCATATTCGTATTTTTTGGATTTGCTATGACGTGTTTAAAAGAAACCAAAAATTCATTTCGATTCACTTCGATTTGAATTACCGTATTCTCGAAAAGCTGCATAACCCAGACGATTTAAGGTTAATAAATTTCTGAATACAAATAAAGCCCCGCCAAAAAGCAGACATGTACCGAAAATACCAAAAGCAATACGGGGCTTATTGCATAAATTTGCTATACGATTTTATAAAAGCCCTGCCTGTCTCGCGCCCAACTGTATTTTCGTGATGCTCTTTTCAATTCCGCTGCTCCTGCTGCCAATCCTGGCGGCAAATGCACACAACGGTGTCGAGCTGACCGGCTCTCCCGAGGTGGTGATCAAAGAGGCGACCGCCTATCCCTTCATTGTGGCAATCACCCAGAAGAATGAGAGCCAGCCGTATGTTGCGAATTTTTACCGCATCTCTTCTCTAGCGGTCCGCAGGAGTGCCCAATTTTTGCGATTGATGTATATTTATCGAATGAAAACTTTCGATAACCCAGTTTCCCTCAAATTTTTTCAAATTCCCGATTGCTTTTGATTTTGGGAAGTTTGCATGCCATTTTAATGCATTTAAAATTCTATTTATTGGCTTAAGCGCTAGCCAAGCTGTGTTCTAAGCTTTCAATTCAATTGATTTTCAGAAAAGGTTACCCATCATTACTTCTAAAATCATTACTTCTAAAAGTCATTACTTCTAAAAGTCATTACTTCTAAAATCATTACTTCTAAAAGTCGTTACTTCTAAAATTCTAAGCGTATTTTTGGGCATAAATATGCCGAAAAAGTGGTAATCCGGCATACCAAATTTTAGAAGTAACGTTTTTAGAAGTAATGATTTTTATAAGTAATGACTTTTAGAAGTAATGACTTTTAGAAGTAATGACTTTTAGAAGTAGTGACTTTTAGAAGTAATGACTTTTAGAAGTAATGACTTTTAGAAGTAATGATTTTAGAAGTAATGACCGTACCCCGTGATCAGTATATGGAAGGGCATCAACGAAAAATCTCGTGAAAATGAGATTGCGACATTTTAGCTTTCAATCAAATAAAAATAGCCGTGAACGTCTTGGGGATGCCAAAAAAACGTAAAAATCCGGAAATTATGGGTTTTGCTAAAACCCTTTCATCGGAAAAGCATCGCGAGTTCGGCCGCTGCGCAAAAATTTTAGGAAATCCAAAAAAAATATAAAGATTGTGAGCCAGAGAAATTATCTATCATCGCCGTTCGATTGGTGTATGAATCGTAAAAATTGGACCCTCCTCCGAATTGTAAACCGCGAGATCCGGGGGAGGGGATGTATTTGTGGAACACCTTGCAGATGAAAACATTCAGATGGCAGCAAGACTATAAGTGCGATGGGTCGATCGTCGACAAGGATTGGGTGGTGGTGCCGGCGACTTGTGTGCCAGATAGGTAGGAGGTTGTCAGGTTTAGATAGCTTCCGCTTCTGGCACAGACAACTATTCCCATCATGACGCTTTCACGCCTAATTCTTAAATGAATTTGCAAATGCATCCTCAAAAAAGCACGTTTTAGCGTCGACATCAGCACTTTGGTGGTCACTGCCGGAACCTCCGAAATTCGCACCACTTCTGAACTTAAGGTCCGTGCTCCAAAAGGTTCTCGATATTGATTAAGTAGCAAGTCCGGGCAGTCGTCAAGAAGCGCACCCATGTTGTGGCGTTCGCGTTGCTACGGGTAAATCCTGTCTTTTTGCCATTAACTTACCAAAAATTGCAGCTGAAAGAACCGATCGATTTTGGGAATAGTGCCCAGCCAGTGGTCGTGCCGAAAAACTCGGAAAAGCTGAAGAACCCCTCGACCCGAATGAAGCTGCTCGGGCGTAGCCAAGGTGGGTAGTAAATTTAAGGCCGAAATCTGTCCGCTGGTGCTGATTTTTATAAGCTGTTTTTAGGACTATTTTGAGCCCAGTGAAACATCTTTTTCAACGATTTCCACGTGTTCTCGTCTATTTATGAAATTCCTTAGGTGGAAACGAGCTACTCTACATGACAGAGTTCACCCAGCAGGCAGCTCTCGATTCCTGCGACGCGGGTAAATTTTTTATTACCCATGTTTTTATTTTTCCGGTTTAAAAAGCTTATTGGCTAGAAAAAATTGAAATTATTTTTTGATTGTTTTAATTACAAAGTGGCCGCAAAACTCTTGAGTTGTCATTTCGCCAAAAATTTGCGGAATTAGCGCAAAACTCTCCACAAAGCTCGTTTGTCACTAAGAAATTGCTAGGAATTGCTAGGCCAAGAAAATAATTCAGAATGGCCTAAGTGCAGTTTACCCTGCGGCCGCAGCCTCCCCCGCCTGCCGTATCTCGGCTCCCTGTTCATCTCCAGGTGTGTAAAATATACCAAAATACTTGCCAGACCAAGGCAAACATTTTGGTGTGCGCTACACACCTGTAGATGAATAGGGAGCCGAGATACAAAAGTCGGGGGGGTAAACTGCACGTTAACCTTCAGAATTCCGAAATTTAGCAACAACCTACGGGCACATTTATTATCAAACTTGCGGTGTGCCCACAAACTTCTCCGGCCGTACATGTCCAGTGCGTATGGATTTTCCTTTCTTTTATATTTTCCTGGCGTTCTGCAATATTTATGTTCTTATCTTTTAGGGCGGCGGCCCTCTAATGTTTCCATTGCTCGATGGTCGCAACCAGATTGTATGGGTCCAGATTGGGATGATCGGCAGCAGGGTACAGTGTGACGTCGCCAAAGGAGGTGATGATTATTGATACTAAAAGCTGCGTTTTGTCGTATAAAGGGACTTGCGCATTATCGGGGGCAGGGGCGGGAACACTCACTTTTTCACACTGGGCAAAATCTTTTCTATCGGCAACCCCGTGAAGTCATACTTCAGCGTAAAATTTTGACAAGTTTCGATCTGAAAATTGGTAAGACTCCAGATAACCCCCCCCCAGCCGGCACCCAACTTTTGTATCTCGGCTCCCTGTTTATCTACGGGTGCGTAAAGTATACCAAAATGTTCGTCTTGCTGTGGCGAGTATTTTGGTATACTTTACACACCTGTAGATGAACAGGGAACCAGACTGGTGGGGTCGGCTGGGGGGTTATCTGGAGTTTAGCCTGAAAATTACCCTCCACCTCCGATAATGCAGAAGCGGGATATAAAATTTTGGACGTTCTCTGCTCACAGTTTACATTCAGCGTCCCTGCTAAACCTCACTGATGCCTGCAATTGGATGGAGCAGATCGTCGAACATCCTGTGTGCCGTGATGTCAGTAGCCTGTGAAAGGCGCGCAAAAATAAATTGTTTTCGCATGGTATACCAAAAGCCCTAAAACCTCGAATTAAACGCTCTAAAAACTATAAAAATCATTTAAATCACGCTTTCGCTCTCTTTCATTGTCTCTCACACCCTCTCTCGCCCTCTCTCTCATCTCTTTTTCTCCCTCTCCCTATCTTTAAATACCCGCATATTTTATTATCTAAATTCTTCACATTCCACAGGGCTAAAACGCGACGGATAGACAGTCTATTTCCGCAAAGCAATAAGATTCCAAACTGTATAAATTTTCAATATAAAACAGTGTATGTATAAAAGCGGTAGCGGCCCAAAAATCGTATAGTCAACATGCTGGCTCCAATCCTTTTGGCAGTGCTGGCGTCAAACTACGGCGTAAATGCCGAAATTCCGGCCGAGCAGCTCGTCAACGACATCAAGGACTACCCCTATATGGTGGCAATTATGGAGAAGAAGGAGGGAGAACCGTATGAATTATTGTTTAAGCGTAATATGCCATATAATTAGATGGCAACAAATTCACAACTGTAGTGGCACGATCATCGACAAAAATTGGGTGTTGACTTCACTTGAATGCGTCGCGGAAGTGTAGGTCATCCATAGTGTGAGGAACGAGAGAGAGAGAGAGAGAGAGAGAGAGAGAGGAAGAGAGCTAAAAACATCGTGTGAGGGTGAGTGAAATGAGGAAGTGAAGAGAAAGAGCTAGCAAAGCAAAATCGCTGAATTTTGCCCGGAATTCTTTAGTGACCTCACCAAGTTGGTGGTCATCGCCGGCGTTGCTGAGCTGAGAACAGCTTCACTTCTCAAGGTTCACTCCCTCACATATAAGTAATCATCGGCACAAAATAGCAAAGCGTGGGGTGACCGAGAAGCGCAGCCCTCCCAAGATCCAGTATTGGCGGATGGCTCACGAACTCCGAGATTGCGCTGCTTCGGGTCAGCAACCACATTCCTCCTTCAAAATTGAAGTCTAGCTGAAAGAGCCGCTCAGCTTCGGGGACAGCGTGCAGCCAGTGTTCCTCGCCAAGGACGCACACAAATTCGAGCAGGACAAAAAGCGCCTGACTGCGTTGGGCTGGGGCCAGCCTGGGAGCGGTAAGTAAATGGAGACTCTTCAGAAAAATGCTCCCCGTCGTGATTAAAAAATTTGGCATCGGGTTTTTGATTTTCAGATCCAAAGGAGCGCCTGCGAGCCATTTTTGTGAATGGGGAATCGGGATGCGAAAGCCTTACTGGTAGTGGTGTCTGTTCTGTCTCTCTCTCTCTCTCTCTCTCTCTCTCTCTCTCTCTCTGTCACTCTCTCTCCCTCTCTCTCTGTCCCTTTCTACCTCTCTTTCTCACTCTCTCTCGGGCTCTCGCGATCTCTCTCTCACTCTTGACGCGCTCTCACACTCATTCTCTTTCTCTCCTCGCTGTCACAGTATTCAAACGATTTAGAATTGTCGCCTGGATACTTCTGTGCCGTGCCGACCAGTTTTCCCGGGATATGTCAGGTTTTTTTCAACACTCGAAATTCAGCCATTCTCTGCTTCACAGGGCGATGTCGGAGGCCCGTTGATGCACCCGTGGGTGAGCCAAAAACACACGGTAGCTTGGGTCCAAATCGCGCTCATACGCGCCAGGACGGAATCGTGTACCACGAAAGACCATCCAGGTATGTATAAGTAAAATCCGCACTAATCCTACCTTCAGAGAGTTTCGAATATCTGCCGCCGCGCTGCGGGTGGTTCAAGGAGGTGGTGGGCCGCGAGGTCTGCCAGGATGCGAACATCTTATGATAGTATTGGGCAGAAGAAGAATAAATACTTATACAAAACAATTCTCAAAAAAAGAAAATTCAATCTAGGCGACGTCTTACAGCTGTGGAAGTAGGCTGTTTTTAACTATTTCCCATACAAAAAAAGCGAAGTCCTTCTTCTATCGTCCTTCATTACCTTCATTACTTCTAACTACCGTCAGTCGAACTTTTCGGGTTTTTGGAAAATTTTGATTTAAAGCGCTCATTCGAAAAAGAAAAATTTTTTAAATACGATGGTGATATTTATTTTTACAAAATCTGCCGGGATGATCAAAATAATCGAGCTCGAGGTTTGACGATTTTAACTAAAGGATTACGTTAAAAGCGGCATATCTCGAGTCTTAAAGATCAGTAGCAAATTTGGAGAACGAGGTGATGATCAGCGCGGTCGGTTCTATCTCTGTGCAAATTTTCATTCAATTCTGTGTCCGGGTTTATTCGGGCTTCCCTAGTTAGTGCTTCGAGCTTTCGTGAAACGCCCCCCCCCCACCCTTTTTTTGTCATCTGCCCCCGGGGGCTCCAGAGGGCTGGAGGCGTTGCGGTAAAATCTGCAGGTCACGAGGCTTAATTTCCGCATCTCTCCACTATGCTAATTGCCCAGAAAGGGCCGGGTCGATCAATAGAAAGGTCCTTGGCTTTCCTAGGTTGCCTTTAGCGCTAGAGGTAAGATTGAGATAGCTATCCGTTACTCTTTCCTCTTCGTCTTTCTCTCTCTCGTTTTCTCTCTCCTTCTCTCTCTCTCTCCTCTCTCTCTCTTGTTTTTTATGCGCCCTAGTAGACCGACATTTTCAACTTCCAGATGCAACTCGACTTCTGGCACTTCCCAATCGACGTACCGCACAACATTCTACGAAACATGGATGTTAGAAGCTTCTGGAACACGGCCATGACAAGCAAAGCAACGTTCGAATTGGCCAAGAAATGCCGCGACAAATTTTGGGACGTAGACATCACCCAGAGCCAGGACATGACCACGTTTTACTGCGATATGCCTGATCACGATACAATTTACTTCCAAAACTGGATGGAGTCCTTTAAGCTGATTTTCGATAATTCGACAATTGGCGGTCGTTTTTGGATCAGGGATATATTTGAGGAGGAAATCGATATCCGCGCGCACCACCTCAAACTCAGCTTCTGGCTCGACGACTCGCTTACCGATTTGGAGGTCCACAAGCCGACCGGAAAATATCGCCGGCTGGGGCTGCCAAAACCCGCTCCGCTGTGTGACGAGCTGTTAGACTGGCTAAACAATAATGCCTACGAGTTTTAGGCGTTTTGCTGGGAGATTCCACTCGAATTCCTTCGCCTGAAGATCCCGAAGATGCGGTTCGGGTCTTTCGAGTTATTAGACCCAACCTTTGAAGTCTACAGTCGCGGTCAAAAAGATGTCCCCTCGGGAAATCCTTTGGTGCTCGTCAACCACAGGCCGAAATTTTATGAAACGTCGCGTCTAGGTCAATTTTGATACGGAGAATCCGACGGTGAACTTGTAATCGGCTGAAAATTTAATTTTAGTGATCAAACTTTAATTTTTAAAGAAATCGGTAAAATGAACTTTTTCCTGAGGGATTTTCGGGTTTCAAAAATGTGTCCATCGTGTTCGCAAGGGTCCAAAACCTATCTCAAACATGTTTCAAAACATTTATCTCTTTGAGGTTCGCTACCATGAGGCCGAGAAGTTGTAGCCGCGGGGCGCTTTCCTGGCCCCCGTAAGCCTATCCAAAGGATTTTGGCCCGCGCGACAGCAACTTTCGGCCGTCAGTATGGTCAGGCCCTGGCAGAAAAAGTCTCGTAAAATCACAGACTATTGGTTTTCGACTCTTGCGAACACGATGGACACATTTTTGAAACCCGAAAATCCCTCATGAAAAAGTCTATTTTTAAAGATTTTTTGAAATCGAAGTTTGACCATTAAAATCAAATTTTCAGTAGATTTCAATGTTGCCATCGGATTTTGCGCAGCCGAATTAACCTAAACACTACGTTTCATAAAATTTGGGCCTGTGGTTTACGAGCACCAAGCGATCTCCCAAGGGGACATCTTTTTGACCGCTACGGTATATGCAAGCCATTATCGAGGAGTGGAATAGGGGCGATCGTGAAATCCACAAGATATCGCTGGGCCGGGTGTTTGACGCCGACTCGGCCCCCATATTTCTCAACAAATACCCCAGATTCTGCGTTGAGGACATTGTGCTGCTTCCTATCGTCTATTACCGGATCGATCGGGCGGATGGCGAAGCGTTATTTATAATATTGGACCAAAATTGCTCGGACGGATACGCGGTTATCACTGACGCGAAGCACGCCTCGGGAGATGCAAGCATGGTGACTGAATCTGAAGAAGCAGCTGAAGCAGATGTAACGCAGCACTTGCTAAAGTTGCAGAGGGGACATTCAGGGGCCGGTGCCTATATTTATAATGCAATAAAGCAGTTTTTATTGAATTTTTGTGAAGGTTGGGGGAACAGAAAACTAGATCTGCTTATATTTTCCATGGCTTGGAACAATCTTCTGCTCCTCCTATATGCCGTTTTGAAGGTCTCTGACCGCGCAGCTGCCCTGCAAAGAAATCAAAAGATTCTCAACGGTCGAATCGTGCAAAATATGAACATGTACCCGTTTGCCGTCGCAATCATGCAGCGAAATTTTAAAGAGCCGTAGGCCATTTTTTGTGGAGACTACCATAAAATTTAGAGACGGTTTGGAGCAATTCTGCGTTGGCTCTATTGTCAACGCGGAATGGCTTCTGACGGCTGCACATTGTTTTAATGGCACGTAAGTTTAATTTGAGTTCCCCTCTTTTTCTTCCAAGAAGTGATTTTTAGGTGATCTTGGAATTTTGCGAGGCGACATAGCTCATTCGATAGAACTAAAAATTCTAAACAAGTCCCAACATTCAAAAACTGCTGAGCGGCAACGGACTTTGAGAATAAGTTTCTCAAAGTTCGAATTTTGTTAAGCGGGGACCAAAATTGCTGAAAATCGACCAGGATCACCTAAAAACCACGCCTTGTTGCCTCAGACTCGTTTGCTCACTTTAGCAAGCCGATATTCGTAACAATAATCGCAGGGGTGGCTAATATTCGCGATAACTCGTCACAGCGGGTCAGTCCATAGAGTACGTTTTTTTGTAGGCGCTTTTTAGCAACTGATTCGTGCGTCGCAGTTTGTGGCGCACCCCAGGCATGACGTCGAGTTGAGAAAAGCTTACGATCCAGCTGATATTGGGCTGATTAAGGTATGGGTTAGACCAGCGAAGATGCTAGCTGAGCGAGGTCATCAACTCGAGAAACATAATTTCAAAAATACAACTTGAAACCTCAAAACTACGTCAATAATAGTTACAAAAAATCATCACCTGGATCACATAACTTCAAAAAGAGACCACGGCGGACCGCTTCCTATAAGTATCGATTTTACGACACTCTTTAGCTCGAGACACCAATCATCCTGAAATCCAAGCAGGCAATGCCGACACTGCTGGTGAAGCCGAACATTGTGCTCAAGCAGCCACGGCAACGGGCAGTCGTGATGGGCTGGGGAAGAACTGCTCCAGGTCGGAAATACGTTCACTATTCCGGAAATTTATGTTCGACGTTAAATTTTTCCGCCTATACTCGACAAACGTTTCTTTGTGGTTTTCGAAACCTGAGTGGTCGGCGACCACTCATCGCGGTTAGATTTTCAGCTCAGTTTGATTTTGCTAAAAAGCCTTTTTAGCAAAAATGGGCTTAATTCTTCCAGGTACCTTTCCTTTTCCTGCGGGCCTTGGTTCCTTCCGATGCATTAGTACAATTACCTGACAATGTTTAGGTGAGGACACATCCCCAGATCTGCGGAGCACTGCTGTCGATATTTACACGGACGCCGGGTGTCGCCTATCGAAGCCGCACCTGCCGGCGAGATATGTAAAATACGTGATATGCGCCGGGAATCGAGGAACCGGGCCTTTGAAAGTAGGTTGTTTTTTGGAGAGCCGAGATGGAGGCAGTACACAGAGAGTATAGGGCAGATTTTAGGCTGATTCTGGAGGGCCATTGGTTCTTCACCTAAGGGGATCACAGGGAAGGAGGTATTACCCGCAGATCGGACTCGTCGTTAGCTCGGGAGACAGAAGATACGAGGGCTCAACGGGTAAGGTTTGGATGTGTTTTAATTTTGGCAAATTTTGAAACGAGATACCGCAACGATAGAGAGATAGAGAAAGAGAGAGATATAGGGGAGGGAGAGAGCCAGACATAGAAAGAGAGGGAGAGAGAGAGAAAGAGAGAGAGAGAGGGCGGGAGGGGGAGAGAGAAAGGAAGAGAGAGGAAGAGAGAGAGAGAGAGAGAGAGAGTGGAGAGAGAGAGAGAGAGAGAGAGAGAGAGAGAGAGAATGAGAGAGAGAGTGTGTGAAGTCCAAAACCTTTCCAGGCACCTACATGAACACAGCTTACTACTGCGAATGGATCCAGAAACAGACAAATATCAAAAGCCTTTGCCATGACATGAATGAATTGTGATAAGCTGACGATGGTGATGCGAATCTTTAAGTGCTATTCCATTTTTCGCCCAACTTTCTAAAAAAAGACAATAAAACATATCCGTTTCACGCTCAGTTCCACCATGCCGCCAAAAGCCCAGTAAAGCCAACATTTTCAAAACAATCACGCTGCTCTACTGCATAAGTTTACAATACCGATATCGTTCGTCTAAAGCCAGTCTGTTAAGTTGGGAATACCCGTGTGTATTTGAGTGGTTTTTGAGTTTGGTTTGCTAAAAAAAACCAAAACGAAATCAGTCAAAAGTCGAAATCAAAAAAACCAAATAAAACGAAAAACGAAATCAGTGAGAAAACCCACGCGAAAATGCTGCGCCAAGTGGTGTAGGATCCAGGCGGCAGCCAGCTGACCATATATCTCAAAGATGGTCTTTTGATTTCGAAAAACAACTACTTTTGCTGAATTTTACCTAAAAACAGCCTTTTAGGAGTTTTTTTTTGGTTTGAGCAGCATCCGAGTGCGCGTTGCGAGCGCAGTGCGGCACGCAACGCGCACTCGGACGCACACAATACTGTCCACATCGTCAGGCCTATTCACTCTTCAAATTCACCGGAAATCGGCTTAGTTGCTGTCTAGCCTCTCTCTACTACAGTTTTCACCAGCCTAAAAGCCCATTGAAAATCGACAAATGCTTTATGATGCTTTTTGAAGAGGCGCCAAACTTGTATGGAACGCAAAAACTATATAAGCAAACCCTGGACTTTTTCATACAATATGTAAAGTCATGGTTTGGCTCCATGTTCTAGTCTTTGCATCCTTTCTCATTAGCCTGATAGCCGAGCGCCGCGAAATCCTGGGTGGTGATGTCGTCAAGAATATGGTCGAGAACCCGTTCGTCGTCGCGTTGATGCAGAAGAATCCGATGGACCCGTAAATTACTATTTTTTTAAAGAAAATATTGTTCAGATAATAAAGAAATATCCACAATTTAACGCGGAAAATTTAGCAAAACCTTGCTACACTTATGCGGCGGTTCGATCATTGACGAGAACTGGGATCCTGACGGCTGCGCATTGCCTCCAAAACGTGTTTGTTAATTTATTTAGAAAGAGACCTATCGAAATGCGTTAATTAATTTCCTTAGCTACAAAAAATAATTTTTTAGCGAACCCATGCAGGTGAAGGTCCTCGCCGGTGCCACCGAAATCAAGACGAAATCATCCGTTCGAGTTGGAGATGTTTTGATCTAAATTACAAAACACTTTTCAGCAAGAAGTCAACGTCGACCACTTTGTCTTCCATAAACAATATAGCCACGTTCCGATCAGCCCGGAGCAGCCGTTTCGCAAGGCCGATATTGCGCTCTTGAGGGTGAGGTTTATAAGGCAAACTTAGGGGTGGGGACGACTTCCGGCTTAGATTGTTTAGACTGTTTTTGATTTGACCACAAGGTGTCCCAAACAAATCGGGCCCTCACTAGCGGGCCGCAGAAATGTACGGTTTTGAGGATGTAGATATCTAGCAAAAGCTCTCGGAAAGCCGAGAAGAAAAGCACTTTAGTTCTTCAAAATAAGCCATTTAGTTAACGAATTTTAGGACGAAAATCAAAACTGTAGATTTTATGCAAAATCCGTAGCAACTTGCTCGTGCAAGCAAAAGCACGACGCTGCTTTTTGCGCTTTTTAGGAAATCCGTTAATTCGAGCGCGGGCAAAAAAATTGTAAAACAAAAAAGCGTTTGTTTACTCGTCGTTGGCTGTAGAATGGTGTAAAAATCAACCCGATCGAACGTTCCTGCGGCCCACTAAAGGGGGCTGTACAGCCGCGACGCGCGCGCACAGGCTGTGCAGGCTGTCCCAAAAATCGACAAAATTAATGCCAATCCACAAAATTAATGCTGTGCCAATTTTGTAACGGAACGGTTCCACTAAGAAACAGCCAAACCTAAGAACCTCCTCCATAATCGCGCTTTCAGTTAACAACACCACTAAAACTGATCCGAGGTCAAGTTTGGCCGACCACCATTGTCAAGAAAAACTCGAATATTGAGCGGGCCGGCGTCGAAGCCAAGGTGATGGGATGGGGCCAGACTTCGAAGGGTAGGCAAGACTTCATATTCTGGTATCGAAGGACGAAACTGGACTTAAATTCCCAGACTCTGCCCGCCCTAACGAGCTGAAGTCGACGTACATCACCATGTACTCACCGCAGGGATGCTTGGCATGGATCGTGCCCCGCTCGGTTGGCGAACTGATCGTCTGCGGGGAAGCGCGAGGGACTGGGCCATGCTTGGTATGTAAGATCGGAGTTTTAAAGGGACTGGGAAGGCACAGAATCAGCCCACTGGGTCTCGACAGCTACGTGCGACACTAAAACACTTTTTTCAGGGCGATTCCGGGGGCCCGCTTGTCGTGCCCTGGACCACCAAACGGGGCGAGAAATTGTGGATTCAAAACGGAATCATCAGCAGCGGTGATAGTGACTGTAAATATGTGGAGAATAGAGGTATGGCAATTTTTTTATAGCAATCTGATCTCATTTTAGGTGTTTTCATCAGTACCAGCTATTACTGTAGCTGGATCGAGACGGCTTCAAAAACTACTGTATGCCGAGACTTGGATCGCCTATAAATATAGAAGAAACCTTGATTTTTTTGAAGTTCTCACCGGAATTTATCCTTTTTGCCGTATAAATTGTTGCGCGCTTTTTCAATGCATATTTTTATTCGCAGTTCTCACGCCTCCTTCGCATACTTTTTTAAACGCCGGGTAGAAATTCGCAAATTCCTGCTGGTTCAGCCTGCGATCGCGAGTTTTCTCCACGGCCCAGAATTCGGCCCTCAACGCTGAATTGGCCTTTCCATCCGGAACACCACGGTCTCGCGCCATCAGCTCGCTACGCACCTCATCAAAAGTGACGTTTCCGTCACCATCCTTGTCGACGGCCTTGAACGCGGCAATCGGGTCGCCGGCTAGAAATGAAACGTCTGTAGCTTCCTACGCCTTTTGTTGCTTTTGTGTTAGCGGGGGAGCAAGGAAGACTTTTCTTGCGAAGGCGTTTTAGGGGTGAAGTAATTAAAGCCAAGCAATTTTCAATAGCATTCACAGTGATTTGATTCAACGACCAACAATAATGCATATGCAAGCGTTTTCAAAAAATAACAAACCTTCAAAAAAACAATGACTTTTCGCGGCTAACCATATGAAAAATAACCAAATTTGGGCACAAACTTAGGATACAAGAAAAAATTATAAGATGTTCTGATAAAGTTTCACAGTGTTTTGGTGCTCAGAAACTACCAAAAACCTTCCTGAACTAGATTTTGATTTATTGCTATGTAGGATACGCTTAATTAAGAAACTCGCCTTGCTCCCCCGCTTACACGGAAACACCGATTTTTAGAGACAATCGAGTTTCCGCACGCGGGAGCCTTCGCCTACAATTTTTCGCTTATTCTGATGTTGCTTTTAAAATCGGCAAGATGCCCAGATTAAAGAATTGTTGAAAATTTTCAATGCACAGGCAACCGTTGCTCGAAATTCGAAAAGTTTGGGCCTATTTTGCGCTTTTAGATTTCCATAATTTTTTAATCTCGTCGTATAAAGCAAGATTTTTTTACCGAAACGCGCAAATGAATATTTTTGGCAAACATCAAGTGAATATTACCTTGTGCAAGGCAAGAAGCGCAGCAATAACTAGTGAAAATAAGGTAATAGAGTTCATTTTCGGTAAGTCCGGCCGAAATCAATTTCAAGCCCCGTCTGGCCTATCCCGGAAATTTGAGGCGCAGCCGGATATTTTCTCTTGGAAAACGGTAGGTGTACATCGTATCAAGGATACGGGGTCATGGACAAGCCTCTGAAGAGGCTGAAACAGGATTCAAATTTGCAAAAAGCAAAGTTCAAAATTTTGTATAACTTAGGCTTTAACTATAAAAAATCAAGAAACCCGTTAAACGTAAAATTTTCGTTTTCCACTACGCTTCACTCCAGTTGCCAAAGAAGTATTGGGGCCGAATATTCGCCAATGGAGGGTCCGGTCGAAATCAATTCAACCCCGTGCCAACCTGAGGTCTTGTAATGGGTCTAAGAATTTATTACGAAAATCACAAGTGATGCAAGTATCCGTGGCGATCTTCATATTTCTGGTTTTATTAACCTACCGACCATTTGGCCAATTCGTAATGGAGAAATTCTCCACGACCTAAAAAGCGTTTCCATTTGTGGTGGCGGTCATGCGGCAAGACGCAAATGACTCGTAATTATCGATCTGTTAAGGTGGTATGAAAATTTAGCGAGCTTTGGCATCAGCGCTGTACCGGATCGATTATGAATAAGGACACGGTTTTGACGGCAGCGCAATGCGTCCAGGGAGTGTAGGTGTCATAAAATTAACTAAATCACAGCAGAATATGAAAAGTTTAACGTTGTAAATTAAAAGGGGCTTCGAAATCTGGTCCACGGCCCCCCTGCTGTGATTCCTGGCAAATAGCCGGATGCAGTCGCAACGCGACCGCGCCGCATGATCTTTGCCTGTATTTCGACGCGAAAACGCTTGAATTTTAAAAAGTCTGATACTATTTTGGAATCCTCAACGAATGTTGATCATTCCAGACTTTTAAATTATGAAAATTGACCAGAGGATCGCCGAGATCGAGAGATTGGGTGCCTTATGAGGCATTACGACATGTAATTGCCGCGCACTCAAAATGTCGTTTTTGCCCCAAAAAGAATTCGATTTTTCTCAAACATTTACGTTTTTTCGCAATCAAATCACTTTTCTGGCATTTCTCGGCAGTGACCCTTTCGTTTTTTGACCAGTAGGGTATTCCCCGGACGCACGAATTTTGGTTTCTAAGCTCCTTTAAGTACCACTTGACTTTCGATTCCAAACCCGTTCCATTAATACAATTTCCGATAATTACTTTCAGGGACGAAGCGTAAGGTGGGCCCCCTGGGCCCGGGGCCCCCTCCGAAATCGGCCGTGGCCCGAAAATTTCATAAGGGGGGACCCTTACGATTTTTATTTTCTCAAAAATTTTGCTGCCTGCGGCGGTATTTTTTCACGTTTTTACTGCTATTTGTAGAGCTATAAAGCCTTTTTTCCAAAATTTCACGGTAATTTTTTGAGTTTTTCGCAAAAATTTTTTCGTGGGCCCTCCCCGAAATTTTTTCTGGCTACGCCCCTGATTAATGTCTTTAGGCCCCAGTCAGAGTTGAAAATCATTGCCGGCGTCGCAGATATACGCGCCCACTCCCTACATAATGTAAGTGAAGTAAGTGCACGACGATCAAACTGCATCTGCATATTTTCCAGCAACAACGCGAAATTGCCCGAATCTGGGTTCATGACGATTTCAAGAGTGTCGAGTCAACGTGGCCGAATCCCTTGAACCCGAAGGACGTCTACAGCGCGAAATTCCACGTCAACGACGTTGCTCTATTAGTTGTAGGGTCGCTTTTAGAAATTCGAAGAGAGGAGCACGATCCTCTTAAAAGCAATCTGACGACTTTAGCTGAAAAACCCGCTCGAACGTGTTGCCGATGAAGTCTGGCCCGTCATTGTGCCGGATCCGAAGGCGCCTCTAGACGCTACGGGGGCCTACGAAGCGACACTGCTCGGATGGGGGCTCATCAGAGAAGGTTTGCACTCCCGGGTGCTCTCTCTGTCCCTCGCTCTCTCTCCCTCTGTCTCTGTCTCTCTCCAGCGCTCTCTCTCTCTGTCTCTCTCTCCCTCTGTCTCTGTCTCTCTCCAGCGCTCTCTCTCTGTCTCTCTCTCCCTCTGTCTCTGTCTCTCTCCAGCGCTCTCTCTCTCTCGGTCTCTCTCTGAATCTCATTCTCTTGCGCTTCCTCTTTTTATATAGTTTTTCAGACAACGGATCACACATTAGTTCTCGCGATCTCCGAAGTGTAGGCGTCAGCCTCGCATTGCCAAGCGGCAGCACCGAATGTGTCGGGGAGGAGTACCATGAGCAAGTTCTCTGCTCTCAAGATGGAGAGAGGGCAATACCATGTTGGGTACGCGTTGCTATCGCAGCTTCGTAAACCTGGAAACCTGTCCTTTCGTCATGCTCACGATTTTTCAGGGTGATTTGGGGGCGCCGGCTGTGGTTTTGATGGCGGCCAAGCAGCCACCAGGAATGAAATTCAACGTGCTCGTGGCTATGGCGACGAATTATGATGGTGAATGCGATGGGTCGGGAATAAATCGTAAGCTGACACACGAGGGAGAGAGAGCGAGAGAACGAGAGACGGAGAGAGAGAGACAGAATTTGAGAACTTCCACGTTTACAGGCATTTACACCGATGTCTCCCACTACTGTAAATGGATCAGAAGCAACCGCGCATGCCACCGGAATCTGCCGCGACATAGCCGCGATCATTGGGGAACCTGCAAAGACGCATTAATAAAATTTTGTATGAATAAATGAAGTTAAAAGATCATAGTGGCAAATGGAGAGCGCGTGAGATAGCTAGAAATAAAGAGAGAATGAGTGACTGACAGAGATAACTAGAGAGCGTGAGAGAGGGCGCGAGAGAGAGCGTGAAGCTAAAAGATCGCTAGAGCCACTTCTCGTAAGGTTTGCATAATTTCATGACTTCACAATTTGCATACAGGCTTGAGGACTAGCTACAAGTTACTGATAAATCATTCCTTCGACCTGTTGCTGCGGAAGTCGCGGCTCTTCCGCGCTCCGGATACCGTACCCATTTCGGCCGTTTTGCATGGCGCTGGAATTTCGGGAGCCAATTGAAGATCCGCCACACATGGTAGTGATTTAATTTTCGACGCTTTATTGCTTTTTAGCACTTCACCTGCACGCCCAGCTGGATTTGGCAGAATTGTGGGATACCGTTTCTGAACGTTGTATATGTTAATCTAGTCACAGCTGCTGCGCGCTACTTGTCTTGTCGATGCGATAAGCCGGAAAAGGTTAGGTTAGAGTGCAGTTTACCCCCAGCCGGCACCCAACTTTTATATCTCGGCTCCCTGTTCATCTACAGGTGTGTAAAGTGTGCCAAAATACTCTCCAGAGCAAGACGAACATTTTCGTATACTTTACACACCTGTAGATGAACAGGGAGCAAAGATACGGCAGGTGGGTGCCGGCTGGGGGGGTAAACTGCACTTAAGCCAAAGGTTAATTTCCGTCTTGAGCAGCTTATGACCTGACTTCGGCTTAGCTTACTGTTACCTTGACTTTTCAGGGTCCGCTCTCCCCTCCCTACCGTATCCCGCTCGATGCCATCGTTGTGGACGAGTCTACTGTAGGTTCTGTTCTATTTCGCGTGGGGGGGAAATATGCTTCGCGGAACCTTCCATCTTTTCGCTATTTTCTCGGGATTTTTGCAACTCCATTCGATAGAGCATCAAAAAAGAGACTAAGAGTTTTTGTTTTAGCTAAAAATATTGTAATATAAAAAAGTTATAGCAAAAACAAAAAAAAACTATTGAAACTGGTTCCGGAATGTTAGTTTTCGGCATTTTCGCCAGTTTTTCGATATTTTGAACCCGTCATTCGATAGAGCATCAAAAAATATACTCAGAGTTTTTTTAATTTGAAAATTTAACTTTTTTTTAACTTAAAAATTTTTAATTTGATCTAAAAATACTGTTTTATAAAATAGTTATAGCAAAAACAAGGTTTATTCGGTGTTTCCACATAGGATCGTGGAGTCGAAAGCTAGTTTTCGACACCTTCGATAACTTTCAAAAATTTCTTTAATGCCATTCGATAGAGCGTGAAAAAAATATACTAAGAGTTTTAATTACAATTCAAAATAGCATCATATAAAAGAGTTATAAAAAAACGAAGAAAATTTCCCGCCAGCACAGTTTTTTCCCCCACGCGAAATAGAACAGAACCGTGAAGTTAAGTAGGTTGAACTAGATATGTAGCTGTACAACTCCAGCGCCACTTTTTAGACCGACGATGTGCTCGACCATCGCCCCGGAAAACACCGAGCCAGCGCAGAGCAGCTGAGGGCCGCCCAGAGATTATTCGTCAAACTGATGGCCGAGTACGAGTGAGTGTCTTCATCGATTTTCGGGACACCATCAACTTCAGGGAGTCCAGCACCCCCTTCATTGACTCGGACTTCGCCCCGTCGGCCTCTTCGCTGGGTGATCTCAACCGATACTACCCTCGGGATAAGCCGGAGTGGCGCGAGAAGTATGAGGACAGCCTAAAGGTTGATGCTTGGACACGTCGCCAGAAAATCTTGTTTTAGCGAGCGATCTGGCGGCGTCCGGAAGATCGAATCCCATGCAACGAGGGCGAGAAATGGGCGCTGTTCGACAACCCGTCTCCACTTGATGTTCTGCAGGGTAAGCGAGAGAGAGAGAGAGAGAGAGAGAGAGAGAGAGAAGCGGCTACCTTGTCCGTCTAGGGCCGCCTGAGCGACTGCTGGCTGCTCGCCGTCCTGTGCACGATGGCCAAGCAACCGGAGCTGATCGACGACATCTTCATCACCAAGCAGTACAACCCGGCCGGCATCTACCAGTTGCAGTATGCCCTTGCTGAACTCCTTGAAATTGTTGTTTGGAGGTTTTGCATCGACGGCGAGTGGAAGATCATCACGGTGGATGGGTATTTCCCATTTGTGCCTGAGGATCCGGAAGAAATCGAGGCGGAGAAGCGACCGGCTTTGTTTGCCGGATTCATCCGGAAACAGGTAAGAGACAGAGAGCGAGAGAGAGAGAGAGAGAGAGAGAGAGAGAGAGCGAGAAAGAGAGAGAGAGAGAGCGAGAGATAGATTTGTTTTTCCAGCTCTGGGTCGCTCTCGTGGAAAAAGCTGTCGCCAAGGCATTCGGCTCGTACGATCGTCTCGTTTTGGGAAGGTACTAGGCAGTTTTTGATACCTTACATCCCTCTATATAGCCTCCAGCTCGGTTGGACAATTCTGACGGGCAAGCCGTGCGACGTCTTCCACACCGACAAGCCGTACCAGCAGCTGAGCCGGCAGATGGTGTGGGACCGAGTGGTGCTGCCCAGTCTTGAGGATCATCTGGTGTGCTGTGGGACCACGATTCCATGGTAAGGATGGGGACCTAACGAGAGAGAGCGAGAGAGAGAGAGAGAGAGATTTCGAGCCTTTCAGGCCGCACGCCGTCGCTTTTCTAGACGCCTGGGAAGGGGATCGTGACCACCGGTAGTTCTGCACCAATATTACTAGCATTCACCTTTTAGTGCCGTCCTCCTTCGTGATCCGCCCGCATTTTTCGAAGACCTCAGCTCGAGAATGGTCACGTTTGGGTGGGGCTTCTTCTATTCGGAGCCGCCTTCTCAGGATTCTATTCTGCCTTACACGTCCCTTTAATGTTGCCTTCAGTCACTGGCCGAGATCCATCACCGATCGGTTGCTACGGGAGAAGCCGTGTCCCCCCGGAATGTACTGGATCAGGTATCGATTTTTATTTGAGCTTTTTTCACACTGTACTTCTAGTTATGACTTCCTTTACACGCTGGTGCATTGGGTTCGCATCGTGCCCTATCCAACTGCCGAAGACTTGGATAGTGAAGCGACCTGGAGCGTGCTGCGTGTCCCGCTGTGGATTGGAGGGGCTTTTGATCATCGAGATAAGTGGGTATACATCGAGTTAGAGAAAGATAGAGAGAGAGTGAGAGAGAGCGAGAGAGAATGCGAGAGAGATATATAGAGAGTGAGGGAGAGTCAGCCAAAATCCCCATTCTCAGTGCCCTCCTGATCGACTTGCCCGAACCGGCGACCGTCCGCCTCTCGCTGCACAACACGAAAAGCCGCGCCGTCCCGAATTTGCATCCCCGGGCCGCTATTGGCAGTATTCTGAACGTCAGCAGTTTTTGCTAGACTTTAACGCTCCTTTAAAATCTCAAAGTCTCGGAAATTTTTAGGAAGACCTCCTCCTCTGCGTGCATCGTGTCAACAGCGATGGCACAGTCGGTCGGCTGGCTGCCTACTCGAAGTGGAAGTCCGACGAGGCGGTGAACATTGGAGAGACCAAGCTGAAGAAGGTTAGAAATTTTTTTACATCTGTTCATTTATGTTTTAGGGCCTCTATGTGATCATCGCGCACTCGCTCGGACTGGTCGGTGTCGTCGGAAAGAAGCGCCGAGCCGCGCTTGTTGTGCATTGGTGTGTAACGTAGCGCTTCTAATACTGAAAGAACCCGCTGTCCAGCCGTTTTTAAAGGTTTAAAAGTAAAAACCCGGTTTTTTAGTGAGCGCCAATTCACCGCCCGGCTCATCCCCTGCGCGCCGTTGATGTACACCGACTCGTTGATCGAGCTGGTAGCCCGCAAGGGGCGGCAGTACGCGTGCAATGTGCGGGCGAAGACGGAGGAGGGCGAGGAGAAGGTAGCCAAAAATTGAGGACTACTAGCAAAGATCCTTGAAGCTCTAAGGCCTCCTATTATTTCCGTAGAAAGTATGAACTTTAAGAATTACTTTTGCTAGCTCCAAAAAAAACTATTTTTTTCACGCCAAAATCACAAAAATTTCCACTTTCCAAAGTTTTTCTAAGTATTTTTACAAGCTTGTAAAATCTTTTTAGATTCGAGAATATAGATAAAATCTGAAATATATTGAATATACAATTGATAGGCCAATAAATTTCAAATTTTGGCCCATTTAGTCCCAGGGCTTCCTCTTCCAACTCGAGCACGACAAGTTTGCCGGCACGATGGTCATGTTGGAGAACCTGGACCCGGATTGTCACTTGCAGGTCGGTGAACATTCAGAATTCTGATTCCGACTCAGGCCCAACTGGACACGACCAACGTCTCTAACTACCTGTACGTCAAATCGCGCCCCGCCGACGTGCTCGCCAGCTCAGTGCCGCCGATGCATCGCCAGGTATTGAAAGATAGCGACATGGGTTGAACTGTTTTTTGTAGCTGATCTTCATCATGACGCCGCGGCCCGGGATCGGGTATCTGGATCCCGAAGAGGAGGCTGAGGGCCCGAGGAAGAGCAACAAGAAGAAGCACAAGTTGATTGAGAGGCATTGCCGGTGAGGAATTTACCGAGCAAGCTAGCAGTGATTTTTGGGAAATCGCTGGCGGCCTAGCAGGGTTTTTTGAAGGATATCGAGCACAACTAGAAAGATTCTGGACTTCGGATTCGAACTAAGACAAACGAGCAGCGATTCTTGCGAACATTGGCCACGCTAGATCAAATAGGAAGCGAAAAAAAACAGGGAACGTTGGAGGAAGACCGAAACGGACAAGATAGCAAACTAGCTGCGATTCTTGAAGAAAATCCCAGCGTGTTCAACAGACTAGCAGAGATCATTTGCGGAACTAAAGGTTCTCGATAGCTTGACCGGATCTTCAGGCAAATTAGCAGTGATTTTTGTGGAAATTGGGGCGCAGAACTGTTAGCCTCAAGGGCATTCTGGCAGAGACCATCTGCTATGCTGGGAAAAGCACCCTAAATACTCAATTTTTACAGCAAAAGCCACCCGCCCGGCCTCGACAACTGGGCCCCGATGCGCCGGACGCCCTCAATTTCCCGGCCTACCAGAATACCGACCTCGCCCTCCTCCACCAGCCCCGCCCGATCGCCGAATAGCTGCTACCCCCGACAAATGATGCCCAAAGTTAATACCTTTTTCTTCGAATTTAATACGTGTGTTGTCGCTCGTTTGATGAATAAAATGCCTTGGTTTTGACTGGTACAACGGGAGCTTTCAAGGGGTTCGGCAGCCAAACTGCACGCATGCGGGGATTGGACCTACTGGTCAAGAAACGAAAGGGTCACAGCCGAGAAATACCAGAAAAGTGATTTCGTTGTGGAAAAATGTAAAATATTTAAGTAAGACGGAAATATTCTCGGGGCGAAAATCAATGTTTGAGCGCGCGGTGATTACATGTCGTAATTCCCGGGTAAGGCACCCAATCTCTCAATCCCTGTCATTTCTTTGGCCAATTTTGAAAATTAAAAAGTCCAGAACGATCAAAATTCTATGACGATTACAGAAATTTACCGAAATAGCGTCATAATTTTAAATCCAAGCGTTTTTACGTCCAAACAGGGCAACAGGTCCTGCGGCGCGGCCGCGTAGCGATCGCATCTGGCTATTTGCCAGGAATCGACGCTGATAACCGTGCACCAGAGCAATCTGAAATGGGTGAGAAGAAGACCAGAACAATGTATTGCCATTTTTAGGTTTGAAAAAATTTGGTCGAGTGGGTGATGCGGTAGATCGAAGAACGATTTTAACGAATTTGCCAGCTTGGATAACTTATTTAGCACCTGTCATTTACAAGAACATTTGAAATGATGGCGCCTTAAAATTTAGCGTGGCCTAAGTAAGTAAGTTGCATCCGGAAAATTCGAATATTCGCCCAGGATTTTAATTTATAAAATTTTTGGTCCAACTCTATTATTCTCAAAATGCGCCCACCCATCGTTTGGCTGCTCTCGCTGCTTGTTGCCGCGTTGAGATGCAAATTCGAGATTTTTATTCATTTTTCAGCCTTGGCATCGATGTGAGCGTGTTGACCGGGATTTACCGCGACGCGCTGGCGGCCAAGAGCACCACCGTCAAGGAGTGCGACAACTTTTTCCGTCATGTATGTAGTTTGTAGTTGAAGCTAGGGAGCTTCAACTTATTGGGGGGCACGCTGCTTTTTAGGTCTGCCCGCGCGACTCGAAGAAGCTGACGCTGATTCGGCAGTTGAAAAAAGGTATAGGATCTCTTTCTCACACTCTCTCTCTCTCTCTCTCTCTCTTTCTCTCTCTCACGCTTTCGCTCTCCACCTGGACAGCTTTTTGGCGATTTTCTGCTCCTCCCTCAAACTCGAATTCAGATTGAAGACGCGCTGGCCGCCGACGGGTGGCGCGACACCGTCAAGGAGTATCCTCACTGGGAGAAGTTTGTCGAGGTGGTGCTCGATTTTTCGCTTCACAATGTTTTAGAGAAACCCCGCCTTCTCACAGTATCTGCCCGCCGTGAAACGTCATATCGGTGGGTTGAAGGGAATAGTCGAAAGAGAAAGGGAGAGAGAGAGAGAGAGAGAGAGAGAGAGAGAGAGAGAGCGTGATACCCGCCTTCTAGGCCTTCTCCGAGCCCGTGTCGAGCATCCCTTCTTCCGTAGTTTCGATTATTCGAGGGTGACCGGCAAACCTCCCACGCTCTTCGGCTCATTCTTCGCAAGTTTTGACGACGTAATGGCTGAGGTATCTTGACTGCCTGCTTTCAAAACACACTCCGCGTGAAGACCATCAACACACTGATTGATGTATAGACTTAAGTGCAGTTTACCCCCCCAGCCAGCATCCACCTACCGTATCTCGGCGGCCCGTGGATCTACAGGTGTGTATACTATACCAAAATACTCGCCAGAGCAAGACAAAAATTTTGGTATATTTAAAACACCTGTAGATGAACAGGGAGCCGAGATACAAAAGTTGGGTGCCGGCCGGGGGTAAACTGCACTTTAAAAAAAAACTCTTCGTGATGACCATCAGCGCACTGATATAAGCCGCGTCTACTTGTTTATTTATCGTAGTTCATGGTCGACCCGGGGGAGGAGCCGAAGAAGTGGGCCGAGATGGCGACCGAAGACGAGGACAACGAGCTGCTGTGGTTCTTCGACAACACGGCCAGCGAGGCGCAGTGGATCAAGGTGGGTTTGGGATGTCAGGAAACCAAACGCCTTTCCAGTATCGCACCAAAGTGACGGCTCTCGCGACAGACCTCGAGAACATCGACAAACTCCTCGAGACCTACGGCGAATACCTGACCGCTTTTGGGATGGACCGTGAGATCCGCGAGCGTCGCGAAGTGCGCGACGCACATGCTCGTGTTGGAAATGTCGCCGTTCCAAGAATTTTCGGTTTAGAAAGCCGCCGAGCTCGCCTTCGAGTACTACTTTGAGGACTTTATGAAGGGGCAGCGTGGGTATCTTTGAATTGTGAAAAAAGGCTCTGGGTAAGGGTCTAGCTTACCCCACCCCCCAGCCCTAACCTTCCAGCCATACGTCCTATTAATGCGTGAGCATCTGGTCACATAGGATAACGGGGGGGGAATAAAATAACGGGGGGGCACTCATTATTATGAAATTTGCAATTACTGAGGGATTTTGCGAGTGCCATTCGATAGAGCGTCGAAAAATATACTAAGAGAATTAATTTCAGCCCGAAATAATGTAATAGAAATTTTTTATTGAATAAACAAAAATTGAGGAAAATCTATGGGCAGCACATAGGATAACGGGGGAAAGTCAAATTTTCGACATTTTCGACATTTTCGGTATTTTGAAAACGTCATTCGATAAAGCGTCGAAAACTGCCCTAGGAAAATTAATTTCAGCCCGAAATAATGTAAATGAAATTTTTTATCGAATAAACAAAATTGATCAAAATCCATGGGCAGCACATAGGATAACGGGGGAAACCAAATTTTTGAGATTTTCGATATTTTGAAAACGCGAATCGATAGAACATCAAAAAATATACTAAGAGATTTTTTTACAACGCGAAAAAATGTATTATAAAAGTTTTATAGCCTAAAAACTATTTTTGTAAACTATGGGCAGCACATAGGATAACAGGGGGGAATTTTCGGCGTTTTGAATATTTTCGAAATTTTGAAAATGCCATTCGATAGAGGACCGAAAAATATACTAAGAGTTTTTTTACAGCCCGAAAAAGCTTATTTAAAAATACTTTTATCATATAAAAAGTTTGAGTGCTCCCCCGTTATTTCCCCCCGTTATCCTATGTGTACCGAGCATCTCAAAATGCTTGCCCTGGTTGAATTACTGCAAAAAACTTGTTACCTGACGCCCAAAATTGCTAGAAAAATTTTTACAAGTTGAAATGTGAATATTAAGTCGCCCTGCCTCAATGTACCAGGTTTCTAAAACTCAATTATTTTGTTTTTCGCTATTTGATTCGATTCGGTAAAAGTCTAGAAACCCCCCCAACCGGCACCAACTTTTGTATCTCGGCCCCTTTGTGCTAGCGAGCTCTAAAGTATACCAAAATGTTCGCCGTAGGCTAATTAGTAAGACTACATTGCAGTTGAGTCGAAAAAAGCAGCGAAAAATAAAAATAAGTAAGGTAGAAAAGTTGAAAAGTCGGCTGGGGGGGGGGGTTTCCTAGATTTGAGCCTTCGATTCAGATGTACTGTGGGTTGGTTCTACAGAGCTAGAGCTACATTTTGGTACTATTGACCGCTCTGTAGGACTAAAAAATAGTCGAGATACGAAAACTCACTTGGACCAGGAAAATGAACTAAAGTAAGCCCAGACTTATAATCATTATAAAAATTTTCTAACAATTTTTGATGTAAGGAAACAACTTTTTATAGTAATTTAATCGCGGCAAATATTTTCAGATCCTCCACGCATTAATGGTTTTTAGATCAGAAAGTTGCGGATTTTTAGACCTGCGCACCCCACCCCCGGTGCTGTACATGGCGATGGCCAAGGATAAGCCGCTCGCCACTTCGGCTCTGGTCTGTAGCTCCTTAAGTATATGAGGCTCTCAGTTTTACCGTATCTCTATGGATAAACCATTTTCCGTAGCTTGGCTTCGTCTTCGCCCCACTGACCAGCTACATCATCGATTACGCCGACCGCCATAAGGGCCTTCACCTTCGTGTCTCTGAGCAGAAGCGCGACTGTATATACTCACAATTCGACACCGCCTGCGACTTGTTCAAGGAGGTCGGGGTGCTCAGATTTAGCTTACTTTCTCCAGGGTCGCTGCTACAACTCTTCCGGCGACACGGGGCTGCACTCGCTGCTGATGGCCCGGCTGGCGTTTGATCTCGGCGCGAATAATGTGGATGATTGGCAAATAGATGTAAGGAATGCCTATCTCTCTCTCCTTCTCTCTCTCGCCTCTCTCCCCTCTCTCTCTCTTGCTGCAGCATCCCCCTTTCAGGTCGGCTCGGAGCTTGGCCTCTGGCAACGACCTCTTCTTCCGCGCCGCCGCCCTCACCTACTGCGACAAGTTCAGTGACGTGCAGGCTAGGTAAGGAAAGATCAATCTTTATCGAAAACCCTGATATTCCAGCCCGAACGGCCCACGCCTAGCGCACTACGCCGCGGTCAACGGCGCCATCATGCCATCGGCCGTCTTTCAGAAGACGTACAAGTGTTCCTGGGCCTCAGCATGTTCCAGGTATCAGCGCTTTTGATTTATTTTGGTTCTGATGTCGTTAACTATGGGGGGGGGGGCAAACGTTTTCTATTTTCTGGTGGAAAACAACAACTGACTTTTAAAAATCCTTGTATTGATGTTTTTATAGTTTTTCAGTTTCAGTTTTTCTATAGTTAGAAGCTAACCTCAGCCCCTCCACTAAAGCACACGGACCTCCATATAATCTTGGGCTCTCTCTCTATCTCTCTCTCGTTTTCTACCTCCCTCCCTCTCACTCGCTCTCGCTCTTTCCCTCTATCTCGCGCCTCACTCTCTCACTCTCTCCCTCTTTATCTGTTTCCTCTCTTTCTCCCACGCTCTCTCCCTATCGCGCTCTCTCACTTTCTGTCAGCCTGCTCTGATTCGCTATTTTTTAATCCCTTTCCCTTGCAGTACAACGTCGACGATACCTGCAGTCCGTTCCATTGAAGCTGTCCAACCCTCAACGATCACCTTCACCCCCAAACGCGACCCACAGATGCCCTATCACTGCCCCCGCCGACCGCTCTCTTTTTTGCATAACTCATCGTTTTTGTGTGTCTCGTTCTTTTCTGGGAATAAACGGCTCTGTGATACGTGAGCATGACTGGAAATAATTTTTCGAATTTGTTTGGCATCGATGGGCAAGAATCTGGAATATTTTTCCAATTGAGCAAAACTATCAAAAAAAAACTTCATCCGGAATGAAATCCGCCTTAATACAAGCCGCTTGCCCGCAGCGTGGCGCCGACGAACAACCAGGTGATCGCGTTCCGAACTGAGGACATATTTTTCTGCAAAAAAACTATATTTTAAAATGTAAAATAACTAAAAATAATTGTTGAAGTTGTAATCCCATGTTTCTCTCAGCAATGGGTAATCTTTTAAGTCTATAACCCACTTTATCCAGACTCGGATCCACTGCACTCATCGTGTAGAGACAACCATCAGTCCATTTTGGATAGTTCTCCTAAACCATTGGGATTTTTAGCTTGTAGTTTTTAGGTTATACCTTAAAGCTATTCGTAAAAATTTCCTTAACATACGCCAATGCCTCGTCATAGTTTGTAGCCGCTAGATGCGTAATTTTCATCTTTTCAAACCACTCGGAACAAACTTACTCGATTCCGGAAAGCATACTTGCAATGGGGTACACTTTAACTTCTCCGAAAATAAATCAATTTTATTGAAAAACAGATAAAATTTTAGAGGGTCGAAGGCATAGTTGCCTTTACCAATGTTTCCCCAAAGCGTTAGGGCCATTTGGAGGAGGTTCTGAAGGAAAATTATTTAAAACTAGCGGGGGAGGAGCGCTTCACGACTCTCCCCCGCTGGACCCCGTCTAGGCCCTATTACCCCGGCGCCCTTCCACATAAAGTTACCCTGAAGAAAGAAAAACGCATCTCCCATGCAAGGCTCCTTCTTTAGCCTGCGTCGCTAGCTTCAATGGTTGGCTTTATTCGTTAGCCTGCGGCGCTAGCTTGCGCGGCTGGCTTCGTTTTAAAGCCTGCGGCGCTAGCTTGCGCGGCTAGCTTCGTTCTAAAGCCTGCGGCGCTAGCTTCGCGCGGCTAGCTTCGTTCTAAAGCCCGCGGCGCTAGCTTGCGCGGCTAGCTTCGTTCTAAAGCCTGCGGCGCTAGCTTGCGCGGCTAGCTTCGTTCTAAAGCCTGTGGCGCTAGCTTGAGCGGCTAGCTTCGTTCTGCCTGCGGCGCTAGCTTGCGCGGCTGGCTTCGTTTTAAAGCCTGCGGCGCTAACTTGAGCGGCTGGCTTCGTTTTAAAGCCTGCGGCGCTAGCTTGAGCGGCTGGCTTCGTTTTAAAGCCTGCGGCGCTAGCTTGCGCGGCTAGCTTCGTTCTAAAAACTGCGGCGCTAGCTTGAGCGGCTGGCTTGTCTAAAAGCTCGCGGCGCTAACTTGAGCGGCTGGCTTTGTTCAAAAGCCTGCGGCGCTAGCTTGAGCGGCTGGCTTCGTTTTAAAGCCTGCGGCGCTAGCTTGAGCGGCTGGCTTCGTTTTTGGCCTGCGGCGCTAGCTTGAGCGGCTGGCTTCGTTCTAGCCTGCGGCGCTAGCTTGAGCGGCTGGCTTCGTTCTAAAGTCTGCGGCGCTAGCTTGAGCGGCTGGCTTCGTTCTAAAGCCTGCGGCGCTAGCTTGCGCGGCTAGCTTCGTTCTAAAGCCTGTGGCGCTAGCTTGAGCGGCTAGCTTCGTTCTAAAGCCTGCGGCGCTAGCTTGCGCGGCTGGCTTCGTTCTAAAGCCTGTGGCGCTAGCTTGAGCGGCTGGCTTCGTTCTAAAGCCTGTGGCGCTAGCTTGAGCGGCTGGCTTCGTTCTAAAGCCTGCGGCGCTAGCTTGCGCGGCTGGCTTCGTTCTAGCCTGTGGCGCTAGCTTGCGCGGCTAGCCTCGTTCTAAAGCCTGCGGCGCTAGCTTGAGCGGCTAGCTTCGTTCTCAAGCCTGCGGCGCTAGCTTGAGCGGCTAGCTTCGTTCTAAAGCCTGCGGCGCTAGCTTGAGCGGCTGGCTTCGTTTTAAAGCCTGCGGCGCTAGCTTGAGCGGCTGGCTTCGTTTTAAAGCCTGCGGCGCTAGCTTGAGCGGCTGGCTTCGTTTTAAAGCCTGCGGCGCTAGCTTGAGCGGCTGGCTTCGTTTTAAAGCCTGCGGCGCTAGCTTGAGCGGCTGGCTTCGTTCTAAAGTCTGCGGCGCTAGCTTGCGCGGCTGGCTTCGTTCTAAAGCCTGCGGCGCTAGCTTGCGCGGCTAGCTTCGTTCTAAAGCCTGCGGCGCTAGCTTGAGCGGCTAGCTTCGTTCTAAAGCCTGCGGCGTTAGCTTGCGCGGCTGGCTTCGTTCTAAAGCCTGCGGCGCTAGCTTGAGCGGCTGGCTTCGTTCTAAAGCCTGCGGCGCTAGCTTGAGCGGCTGGCTTCGTTTTAAAAGCCTGCGGCGCTAGCTTGAGCGGCTGGCTTCGTTCTAAAGTCTGCGGCGCTAGCTTGCGCGGCCGGTTTCGCTCCTAAAGCCTGCGGCGCTAGCTTGCGCGGCTAGCTTCGTTCTAAAGCCTGCGGCGCTAGCTTGAGCGGCTAGCTTCGTTCTAAAGCCTGCGGCGCTAGCTTGCGCGGCTGGCTTCGTTCTAAAGCCTGCGGCGCTAGCTTGAGCGGCTGGCTTCGTTCTAAAGCCCGCGGCGCTAGCTTGAGCGGCTGGCTTCGTTTTAAAGCCTGCGGCGCTAGCTTGAGCGGCTGGCTTCGTCCTAGCCTGCGGCGCTAGCTTGAGCGGCTGGCTTCGTTCTAAAGTCTGCGGCGCTAGCTTGCGCGGCTGGCTTCGTTCTAAAGCCTGCGGCGCCAGCTTGCGCGGCTGGCTTTGTTCTAAAGCCTGCGGCGCTAGCTTGAGCCGCTAGCTTGAGCCTTCTTATTCTTATTCTTAGCTTTTTCCCGAGCAAAAAGCAAAAAACCAAGAGATACGGGGATCGAACCTCCGATGGTTAGATTAGCAGGGCGAAGCGTTAACCACTACACCATGCAATGCTTGGCAGCACGCGTCAAACATCCGTTTTATGCCTCAAGAGGACTGCCCGGGGCAGGGAAAGGCAAGGCATCGAGAGTCAGATCCAAAGAGACGACCAAACTCGCGAGTGCCACTGGCAAGAATGAGGAAATTTGTATTTTTTCACATTATGCAAATTAGGCCTCCCGGACCCCCAAAAATCAATAAAACCGGCTTTAACTTTGTAAACTTGTATTTTATCGGGATTCTGAAAGCGCCATCGGAAGAGGGGGTCCGGATTCCCCGGGTGACGGAGAATTAAGGCATTTTGGACCCCGGAAGGCCCTCAAATCGGGCCTCGAAACTGACCTCCGCACACACACAGACAAAGATACGCGACCAAATTATATAAGGTAGGATTCTTTGACGAAATACCGTATTCCCCTCGGTTTCCGAAA
>CATQJA010002078.1:0-75105 GCA_958295435.1 Mesorhabditis spiculigera
GGAAATTTATTAATGGAACGGTTTTGAATCCCGAAAGTCAAGTACTTAAAGGGGCTCCAGAAGCAAAATTCGTACGTCGGGGGATTAGTCCTGCTACGGCCCAAAAACGAAAAGGTCTCACTGCCGAGAAGTGCCAGAAAAGCGATTTGATTGCGAAAAAAACGTAAAATGTTTGAGAAATCGAACTCTTTTCGGGGCAAAAACGACATTCTGAGTGCGCGGCAATTACATGTCATGTACCCTTATGGAAGCACCCCGTCTCTCGATCTCGGCGATCCTCTGGTCAATTTTCATAATTTAAAAGTCTGGAATGATCAAAATTCGTTGAGGATTCCAAAAATAGTATCAGAATTTTTAAAATTGAAGCGTTTTCGTGTCGAAATCGAGGCAAAAGATCATGCGGCGCGATCGCGTTGCGACTGGATCCGGCCTGTTGCACTGGAATCACAGCAGGGGACCGTGGACCAGATTTCGAAGCCCCTTTAAATTTACAACGTTAAACTTTTCATATTTTGCTATGATTTAATTAATTTCATGACACCTACACTCCCTGGACGCATTGCGCTGCCGTCAAAACGGTGTCCTTATTCATAATCGATCCGGTACAGCGCGATGCCGGAAACTCGCTAAATTGGTATGCAGCCTTAAAAGATCGATAATTACGAATCATTTGCGTCTTGCCGCATAATCGCCACCACAAATGGAAACGCTTTTAAGTCGTGGAGAATTTCTCCATTATGAATTGGCCAAATGGTCGGTAGGTTAATAAAAACCAGAAATATGGGGATCGCCAGGGATACTTGCATCATTTGTGATTTTCGTAATAAATTCTGAGACCCATTCCAAGGCCTCAGGCTTGCACGGGGTGAATTGATTTCGACCGGAGCCTTCATTCGCGAATATTCCGCCCCAACACTTCTTCGGCAATTAGGTGAAGCGTAGTGGAAAACACCAAAATTTTTTACGTTTATCAGGTTTCTTAAATTTTTATGATTAAAAGCTAAGTTATACAAAATTTTTTGAACTTTGCTTTTGCAGAATTTAAGTCCTGTTCAGCCTCTTCAGAGGCTGTCCATGACCTCGTATCCTTGAAACGATGTACACCTACTGCTTTCCAAGAGAAAATATCCGGTTCCGCCTCAAATTTCCGGGATAGAGGCAGACCCAGACTTAAAATTGATTTCAGTGGACTTGCCGAAATAGACTCTATTACCCATTTTCACTGGTATTGCTGCGCTTCTTGCTTTACGCACGGTAATATTCACTTGATGTTTGCCAAAAATATTCATTTGCGCGTTTCGGTAAAAAATCTTGCTTTTACCACGACGAGATTAAAAAATTATGAAATCTAAAAGCGCAAAATAGGCCCAAACTTTTCAATTTCCGAGCAACGTTTGCCTGTGCATTGAAAATTTTCAACAATTCTTTAATCTGGGCATCTTGTCGATTTTAAAAGCAACATCAGAATAAGCGAAATTGTAGGCGAAGGCTCCCGCGTGCGGGAAACTCGATTGTCTCTAAAAATCGGTGTTTTCCGTGTAAGCGAGGGAGCAAACGAGTTTCTTAATTAAGCGTATCCTACATGGCAATAAATCAAAATCTAGTTCAGGAAGGTTTTTGGTAGTTTCTGAGCACCAAAACACTGTGAAACTTTATCAAGAACATCTTATAATTTTTTTCTTGTATCCTAGGTTTCTGCCCAAATTTGGTTATTTTTCATATGGTTAGCCGCGAAAAGTCATTGTTTTTTGAAGGTTTGTTATTTTTGAAAACGCTTGCATATGCATTATTGTTGGTCGTTGAATCAAATCACTGTGAATGCTATTAGAAAAATTGCTTGGGTTTGTTACTTCACCCCTAAAACGCCCTTCGCAAGAAAAGTCTTCCTTGCTCCCCCGCTAACACAAAAGCAACAAAAAGCGTAGGAAGCTACAGACGTTTCATTTCTAGCCGACGACCCGATTGCCGCGTTCAAGGCCGTCGACAAGGATGGTGACGGAAACGTCACTTTTGATGAGGTGCGCAGCGAGCTGATGGCGCGCGACCGTGGTGTTCTGGATGGAAAGGCCAATTCAGCGTTGAGGGCCGAATTCTGGGCCGTGGAGAAAACTCGCGATCGCAGGCTGAACCAGCAGGAATTTGTGAATTTCTACCCGGCGTTTAATAAGTTTCGAAGGAGGCGTGAGAACTGCGAATAAAAATATGCATTGAAAAAGCGCGAAAACAATTTATGATCGGCAAATACGGCGAAAAGTGATAAATTCTGGTGAGAACTCGAAAAATTAGGGTTTCTTCTATATTTATAGGCGATCCAAGTCCCGGCATACAGTACTTTTTGAAGCCGTCTCGATCCAGCTACAGTAATAGCTGGTACTGATGAAAACACCTAAAATGAGATCAGATTGATATAAAAAAATTGCCGTACCTCTATTCTCCACATATTTACAGTCACTATCACCGCTGCTGATGATTCCGTTTTGAATCCACAATTTCTCGCCCCGCTTGGTGGTCCAGGGCACGACAAGCGGGCCCCCGGAATCGCCCTGAACAAATGTTTTAGGTCGCACGTGGCTGTCGAGACCCAGTGGGATGATTCTGTGCCTTCCCAGTCCCTTTAAAACTCCGATCTTACATACCAAACATGGCCCAGTCCCCCGTGCTTCCCCGCAGACGATCAGTTCGCCAACCGAGCGCGGCACGATCCATGCCAAGCATCCCTGCGGTGAGTACATGGTGATGTACGTCGACTTCAGCTCGTTAGGGCGGGCAGAGTCTGGGAATTTAAGTCCAGTTTCGTCCTTCGATACCAGAATAGAAAGTGTCGCCTACCCTTCGAAGTCTGGCCCCATCCCATCACTTTGGCTTCGACACCGGCCCTCTCAATATTAGAGTTCTTTTTGACGATGGTGGTCGGCCAAACTTGACCTCGGATCAGTTTTAGTGGTGTTGTTAACTGAAAGCGCGATTATGGAGGAGGTTCTTAGGTTTGGCTGTTTCTTAGTGGAACCGTTCCTTTACAAAATTGGCACAGCATTAATTTTGTGGATTGGCATTAATTTTGTCGATTTTTTGGGACAGCCTGCACAGCCTGTGCGCCGCGCGTCCGGCTGTACAGCCCCTTAGTGGGCCGCAGGAACGTTCGATCGGGTCGATTTTTACACCATTCTACAGCCAACGACGAGTAAACAGACGCTTTTTGTTTTACATTTTTTTGCCCGCGCTTGATATTTATTAACGGATTTCCAAAAAAAAACGCACGCAAGATCAGCGTAGTACTGTTTGCTTGCGCGAGCATTTGCTACGGATTTTGCATAAAATCTACAGTGTTGATTTTCGTCCTAAAATTCGTTAACTAAATGGCTTATTTTGAAGAACTAAAAGTGCTTTTTTTTCTCGGCTTTCCGAGAGCTTTTGATAGATACCTACATCGTCAAAACCGTGCACTTGTGCGGCCCGGTAGAGAGGGCCGGATTTGTTTGGGACACTTTGTGGTCAAATCAAAAACAGTCTAAACAATCTAAGCAGGAAGTCGTCCCTTCCCGTAAGTTTGCCTTATAAAACCTCACCCTCAAGAGCGCAATATCGGCCTTGCGAAACGGCTGCTCCGGGCTGATCGAAACGTGGCTATATTGTTTATGGAAGACAAAGTGGTCGACGTTGACTTCTTGCTGAAAAGTGTTTTGTAGTTAGGATCCAAACGTCTCCAACTCGAACTGATGATTTCGTCTTGATTTCGGTGAAACCGGCGAGGACTTTTATCTGCATGGGTTCGCTAAAAAATTATTTTTTTGTAGCTAAGGAAATTAATTAACGTATTTCGATAGTTCTCTTTCTAAAGAAATTAACAAACACGCTTTGGAGGCAATGCGCAGCCGTCCAGAATCAGTTCTCGTCAATGATCGAACCGCCGCATAAGTGTAGCAAGGTTTTGCTAAATTTTCCGCGTAAAATTGTGTATATTTCTTTATTATCTGAACAATATTTTCTTTAAAAAAATGGTAATTTACGGGTCCATCGGATTCTTCTGCATCAACGCGACGACGAACGGGTTCTCGGCCATATTCTTGACGATATCACCACCCAGGATTGCGCGGCGCTCGGCCATCAGGCCAATGAGAAAGGATGCAAAGACCGGAACATGGAGCCAAACCATGACTTTACGTATTTTATGAAGGTCTCCAGGGTTTGCTTATATAGCTTTTGCGTTCCATACGAGTTTGGCACCTCTTCAAAAAGCATCATAAAGCATTTGTCGATTTTCAATGGGCTTTTAGGCTGGTGAAAACTGTAGTAGAGAGAGGCTAGACAGCAACTAAGACGATTTCCGGTGAATTTGAAGAGTGAGTAGGCCTGACGATGTGGACAGTATCGTGAGCGTCCGAGTGCGCGTTGCGTGCCGCACTGCGCTAATACCAAAAAAAACTCCGACCAAGGCTGTTTTTAGGCAAAATTCAGCCAAAGTAGTTGTTTTTCGAAACAAAAGACCATCTTTGAGATATATGGATGGTCAGCTGGCTGCCGCCTGGGTCCTACACCACTTGACGCAGCATTTTCGCGTGGGTTTTCTCACTGATTTCGTTTTTCGTTTTATTTTCATACGCGTTTTAGCAAACCAAACTCAAAAACCACTCAAATACCCACGTATTCCGAACTTAACAGACTGGCTTTAGACGAACGATATCGGTATTGTAAACTTATGCAGTAGAGCGGCGTGATTGTTTTGAAAATGTTGGCTTTACTCAGGCCTTGACAACGGCCCGGCCAAATCTGGAATTTCAGGCCCGGGCCCGGCCCGGCCCGGGGCCGGGCCTGGGCCGGGCCGGGCCGGGCCGGGCCTGGTCGGCCCGGTACTAAATAAGGCCAGGGCGGACGGATCAAATTTTTTTGGCCTGTGACGGGTTTTTTGGATATAAATCGCGGCAATACTTTTGAAACAGTTTTTAACTAATTCTGCATATAAAAATTTTACAAACTTTTTGAAAACTATTTACAAATCTATTGGTGCCGGCCAATAGTCAGGTCAACTACCGACAATTTTTGTATGTGTTCTGCCGTTTTTCGGCTAAGATCTATAAAGCTGATCCTGAAATACCCTACATCAGGTTGTAAACCATCCTAAAAGTTCCTGCTAGTCCATTCAGGCCAAAAGCAACTTAATTCCGGCTTATAAACCTCCTAGAGCTTCTAAAAAACTACAAACCAGGGCTGTCAATTACCCGGATACCGTCACTTATTGACTTTTTAGAACGAAAGCACAAATTAACGAAAAAAATTTGAAAAAATGTGAACGAAGTCGAAAAAAAAATCGTTTTTTGGTTCAGAATTCGAAAAATTTTCTCCGAAAATCATCGTCCAGGACTGGACCGGGCCTAGCGGGCCCGGCCCGGCCCGGCCCGGACCTCCAAGTCCAGGCCCGGGCCCAGCCCGGGCCCGCCAAGTTTGGGCCCGGCCCGGGCCTTGCGGCCCGGCCCGTTGTCAAGGCCTGGCTTTACTGGGCTTTTGGCGTCATGGTGGAACTGAGCTTGAAACGGATAGATGATTTTATTGCCTTTTGTGAGAAAGTTGAGTGAAAAGGGGAGTAGCACTCAAAGATTCGCATCACCAGCGTTCATATCTTCTCACAATTCATTCATATCATGACAAAGGTTGTTGATATTTGTTTGTTTCTGGATCCAATCGCAGTAGTAGGCTGTGTTCATGTAGGTGCCTGGAAAGATTTTTGACTCCACACACCCTCTCTCTCTTTCTCTCTCTCTCTCTCTCTCTTTATATGTCTCTCTCTCGCTCCCCTATCTCTCTTTCTCTATCGCTATCTCTCTATCGTTGCGGTATCTCGTTTCAAAGTTATCAAAATTATACATCCAAACCTTACCCGTTGAGCCCTCGTATCTTCTATCTCCCGAGCTAACGACGAGTCCGATCTGCGGGTAATACCTCCTCCCCTGGGATCCCCTTAGGTGAAGAACCAATGGCCCTCCAGAATCTGCCTAAAATTTTACCCCTATGCTCTCTATGTACTGCCTCGATCTCGGCTCTCCAAAAAACAACCTACCTTCAGAGGCCCGGTTCCTCGACTCCCGGCGCATATCACGTATTTTACATACCTCGCCGGCAGGTGCGGCTTCGATAGGCGACACCCGGCGTCCGTGTAAATATCGACAGTAGTGCTCCGCAGATCTGGGGATGTGTCCTCACCTAAACATTGTCAGCTAATTGTTCTAATGCATCGGAAGGAACCAAGGCTTGCAGGAATTTAACTGTACCTGGAAGAATTAAGCCCATTTTTGCTAAAAAGGCTTTTTAGCAAAATCAAACTGAGCTGAAAAGCTAACTGCGACCACTGGTCGCCTTTAAGTTTAACCCAAGTTCCTTAAAACACAAAGAAACGTTTGTCGAGTATAGGCGAAAAAATTTAACGTCTGACAGAAAGGATATTCGGAATAGTGAACGTAAGCCGACCTGGAGCAGTTCTTCCCCAGCCCATCACGACTCCCCGTTGCCGTGGCTGCTTGAGCACAATGTTCGGCTTCACCAGCAGTGTCGGCATTGCCTGCTTGGATTTGAGGAGTATTGGTGTCTCGAGCTAAACAGTGTCGTAGAATCGATACTTTTATAGGAAGCGGTGATCAGTGCCAACTTCTAAGATGATGATTTCCAAGCACTGATTTTGCTAAATTGTGACTTGCGAACTTTTGAATTTTCAAGGTAGATTTGGCTACGGTTTACTTTACCCCCCCCAGCCGAAGGTTTTTGGCTATAAATTTTTTATTTTACATTATTGTATGCTCAAATTAAAACTCTTAGTTTATTTTTCGACGCTCTATCGAATGGCGCTGCAAGAATCCCGACAAAATAAGCGAAAATACCGACAACTTTGTGACCCTTCGGCTGTGGGGTGAGGTAAAGTAAACTCTTACCGTAGATTTTACCAATTATGTTAATCTTGTTTGTTAATAAGTAATAAATATGTTTCTCGCGTTAATGGCTTTACTCAACCAGCATCGTCGCTGCTACTAACCTTAATCCATACCTTAATCAGCCCAATATCAGCTGGATCGTAAGCTTTTCTCAATTCGCGGTCATGCCTGGGGTGCGCCACAAACTGCGACGCACGAATCAGTTGCTAAAAAGCGCCTACAAAAAAAACGTACTCTATGGACTGACCCGCTGTGACGAGTTATCGCGAATATTAGCCACCCCTGCGATTATTGTTACGAATATCGGCTTGCTAAAGTGATCAAATGAGTCTGAGGTAACAAGGCGCGATTTTTAGGCGATCTTGGTCGATTTTGAGCATTTTTGGCTCCCGCTTCACAAAATGCGAACTTTGAGAAACTTATTCTCGAAGTCCGTTGCCGCTCAGCAATTTTTGAATGTTGGGACTTGTTTAGAATTTTAAGTTCTATCGAATGAGCTATGTCGCATCGCAAAATTCCAAGATCACCTAAAAATCACTTCTTGGAAGAAAAAGAGGGGACCTGAAATTAAACCTACGTGCCATTAAAACAATGTGCAGCCGTCAGAATCCATTCTGCGTTGACAATGGAGCCAACGCAGAATTGCTCCAAGCCGTCTCTAAATTTTATGGTAGTCTCCACAAAGTGGCCTACGGCTCTTTAAAATTTCGCTGCATGATTGCGACGGCAAACGGGTACATGTTCATATTTTGCACGATTCGACCGTTGAGAATCTTTTGATTTCTTTGCAGGGCAGCGGCGCGGTCAGCGACCTTCAAAACGGCATAAAGGAAGAGCAGAAGGTTGTTCCAAGCCATGGAAAATACACGCAGATCTAGTTTTCTGTTCCCCCAACCTTCACAAAAATTCAATAAAAACTGCTTTATTGCATTATAAAAATAGGCACCGGCCCCTGAATGTCCCCTCTGCAACTTTAGCAAGTGATGCGTTACATCTGCTTAATTCTTTTAGACGGGCATTTTATGTTTTACAAAAACCGCGTTTTGTGCGTTGTTATAAAGTTTTTAGCATATTTTGGTTTGCGTTTGGAAGGCCAAAGTAATAACGATTTATTCAGTCACCATGCTTGCATCTCCCGAGCTCCGGAAAACAAGAGGCGTGCTTCGCGTCAGTGATAACCGCGTACCCGTCCGAGCAATTTTGGTCCAATATTATTGATCCTACTACCCTACTATATATAAAAAATAGTGTTTGTGTGTGTGCGTGACACTTTACATGCAACTTTCTCCAGCGTGTCCGAAGGAAGAGAGGGAATGCTTTTCATTTTTTTGTCGTCGGAATTCAGGAAAAGTATGCAGAGTGGAGAATAACATCGCGCTAAACGGGGCCAGGGTTGAAAAGTCGCGAAGCGGCTTTTCAACCCTGGTTTTAGAATATATTTTATAACGCCCGATCGATACGGTAATAGATGATGGGAATTAGCGCAAGTTCCTCCACGCAGAATCTCGGGTATTTGTTGAGAAATATGGGGGCCGAGCCGGCGTCAAACATCCGGCCCAGCGATACCTTGTGGATTTCACGCTCGCCCCTCTTCCACTCTTCGATAAGTGCCTTCGAAGGCACAGACGATCGCGTTGCAATGACCACAAAGTCCTTAAAACGCTGTTTCTAAGCCAATCTTCCAATTTTTAAGCCAATTTGTTTGAGAATTGTTTCGTATAAGAATTTATTTTTCTTCTGCTAGACACTATCATAAGATATTCGCATCCTGGCAGACCTCGCGGCCCACCACCTCCTTGACCCATCCGCAGCGCGGCGGCAGATATTCGAAACTCTCTGAAGGTAGGATTAGTGCGGATTTTACTTATACGTACCTGGATGGTCTTTCGTGGTACACGATCCCGGCCTGGCGTGTATGAGCGCGATTTGAACCCAAGCGACCGTGTGTTTTTGACTCACCCACGGGTGCATCAACGGGCCTCCGACATCGCCCTGTGAAGCGGAGATTGGCTGAATTTGCAGTGTTGAAAAACCTGACATATCCCGGGGAAACTGGTCGGCACGGCGCAGAAGTAACCGGGCGACAATTCTAAATCGTTTGAATAATGTAACAGAGAGGAGAGAAAGAGAATGAGTGTGAGAGAGCGTGAAAGAGTGAGAGAGAGAGATCGCGAGAGCCCGAGAGAGTGAGACAGAGAGGGAAAAAGTGACAGAGAGAGGGATGGAGAGCGAGAGAGCTAGAGATAGAGCGAGAGCAACAGAGAGTGACAGAGAGAGAGAGAGAGGGAGAGAGAGAGAGAAAGTGACAGAACAGACATCACTACCAGTAAGGCTTTCGCATCCCGATTCCCCATTCACGAAAATGGCTCGCAGGCGCTCCTTTGGATCTGAAAATCAAAAACCCGATGCCAAATTTTTTAATCTCGACTGGGAGCATTTTTTTGTACAGTTTCGATTTACCCACCGCTCCCAGGCTGACCCCAGCCCAGCGCAGTCAGGCGCTTTTTGTCCTGCGCGAATTTGTGTGCGTCCATGGCGAGGAACACTGGCTGCACGCTGTCCCCGAAGCTGAGTGGCTCGTTCAGCTAGACTTCAATTTTGAAGGAGGAATGTGGCTGCTGACCCGAAGCAGCGCGATCTCGGGAGTTCTCGTGAGCCATCCGCCAATACTCGGGATCTTGGGAGGGCTGCGCTTCTCGGTCACCTCACGCGTTTGCTATTTTGTACCAATGCGTACTCATAAGTGAGAGAGTGAACCTTGAGAAGTGAAGCTGTTCTCAGCTCAGCAACGCCGGCGATGACCACCAACTTGGTGAGGTCACTAAAGAAATTAAATTCAGGGCAAAATTCAGCGATCCTGCTTGCCAGCTCTTTTTCTTCTCTTCCTCATTGCACTCTCACCCTCACGCTCACGATGTATTTTTAGCTCTCTTCCACTCGCTCTCTCTCTCTCTCTCTCTCTCTCTCTCTCGCTCTCTCTCTCGCTCTCTCTCTCTCTCTCTCTCTCCTCACACTATGGAAGACCTACACTTCTGCGACGCATTCAAGTGAAGTCAACACCCAATTCTTGTCGATGATCGTGCCACTACAGTTGTGGATTTGTGGCCATCTAATTATACAGCATATTACGAATAAACAACAATTCATACGGTTCTCCCTCCTTCTTCTCCATAATTGCCACCATATAGGGGTAGTCCTTGATGTCGTTGACGAGCTGCTCGGCCGGAATTTCGGCATTTACGCCGTAGTTTGACACCAGCACTGCCAAAAAGATTGGAGCCAGCATGTTGACTATACGACTTTTGGGCCGCTGCCGCTTTTATACATACAAGGTTTTATATTGAAAATTTATACAGTTTGGAGTCTTATTGCTTTGCGAAATAGACTGTCTATCCGTCGCGTTTCAGCGCTGTGAAATGTGAAGAATTTAGATAATAAAATATGGGGGTATTTAAAGATAGGGAGAGGGAGAAAAAGAGATGAGAGAGAGGGCGAGAGAGGGTGTGAGAGACAATGAAAGAGAGCGAAAGCGATTTAAATGATTTTTATAGTTTTTAGAGCGTTTAATTCGAGGTTCTAGGGCTTTGGTATATCATGCGAAAACAATTTATTTTTGCGCGCCCTTCACAGGCTACTGACGTCACGGCACACAGGATGTTCGACGATCTGCTCCATCCAATCGCAGGCATCAGTGAGGTTTAGCAGTGACGCTGAATGTAACTTACAATATTTTATATCCTTCTTCTGCATTATCGGAGGTGGAGGGTAATTATCAGATCGAAACTTGTCAAAATTTTACGCTGAAGTATGACTTGACTGTGTTGGCGATAGAAAAGATTTTGCCCAGTGTGAAAAAGTGAGTGCTCCCGCCCCTACCCCCCCGATAATGCGCAAGTCCCTTTATACGGCAAAACGCAGCTTGTAGTATCAATAATAATCATCACCTCCCTTGGCGACGTCACACTGTACCCTGCTGCCGATCATCCCAATCTGGACCCATACAATCTGGTTGCGCCCATCGAGCAATGGAAACATTAGAGGGCCGCCGCCCTAGAAGGTACGAACATAAATCTTGCAGCAGGCCAGGAAAATAAAAAGGAAAGGAAAAGCCATACGCACCGGACAAGTACGGCCGGAGAAGTTTGCGGGCACGCCGCAAGGTTGATAATAAATGTGCCCATAAGCTGCTAAATTTCGGAATTCTGAATTATTTTCCTGGCCTAGAAATTCCTAGCAATTTTTTAGTGGCAATTGAGTATTGCATAGAATTTTTTGCTGATTTCGAACATGATTTCAAAATCTGCGAAACCGACCGACCGATTAACTAAATGAAAAATTGCAAATAACTTCAACTTTTTTTCTAGACAATAAGCTTTTTAAATTCGGAAAAATACAAACATGGGTAATAAAAAATTTACCCTTGTCGCAGGAATCGAGAGCTGCCTGCTGGGTGAACTCTGTCATGTAGAGTAGCTCGTTTCCACCTAGGGAATTTCATAAATTGACGAGAACACGTGGAAATCGTTGAAAAAGATGTTTCACAGGGCTCAAACTAGTCCTAAAAAATGGCTTATAAAAATCAGCACCAGCGGACAGATTTCGGCCTTAAATTTACTAACCACCTTGGCTACGTCCGAGCAACTTCATCCGGGTAGAAGGGTTCTTCAGCTTTTCCGAGTTTTTCGGCACAACCACTGGCCGGGCACTATACCCAAAATCGATCGGTTCTTTCAGCTGCATTTTTTTGGTAAGCTGATGGCAAAAAGGCAGGATTTACCCGTAGCAAGGCGAACGCCACAACATGGGTGCGCTTCTTGACGACTGCTCGGACTTGCTACTTAATCAATAGCGAGAACCTTTTGGAGCACGGACCTTAAGTTCAGAAGTGGTGCGAATTTCGGAGGTTCCGGCAGTGACCACCAAAGTGCTGATGTCGACGCTAAAACGTGTTTTTTTTTGGAGGATGCATTTGCAAATTCATTTAAGAATGAGGCGTGAAAGCGTCATGATGGGAATAGTTGTCTGTGCCAGAAGCGGAAGCTATCTAAACCTGACAATCTCCTACCTATCTGGCACACAAGTCACCGGCACCACCACCCAATCCTTGTCGACGATCGACCCATCGCACTTATAGTCTTGCTGCCATCTGAATGTTTTCATCAGCGAGGTGTTCCAAACACATCCCCCACCGGTTCTCGCGGTTTACAATTCGGAGGAGGGCCCGATTTTTACGATTCATATACCAATCGAACGGCGATGATAGATTCACAATTCCCTGGTTCACAATCTTTATATTTTTCTTAGATTTCCTAACGTTTTTTGAGCAGCGGCCGAACTCGCGATGCTTTTCCGATGGAAGGGCTTGAGAAAAACCCATAATTTTCGGATTGTTACGTTTTTTTTTTGGCACCCCAAAGACGTTCACGGCTATTTTTATTTGATTGAAAGCTAAAATGTCGCAATCTCATTTTCACGAGATTTTTCGTTGATGCACTTCCATATAATGATCACTAAACCTTTTCTGAAAATCAATTGAATTGAAAGCTGAGAACACAGCTTATATGTTCTCAGCTTTCAAGCTGCCAGTAGAACAGGCCAATCGCCCGAAAAGAAAGCAAAGCCAAAGCAAAGCCTAAGCCAATAAAACAGAATTTTTAAATGCATTAAAATGGCATGCAAACTTCCCAAAATCGAAAGCAATCGGGAATTCGAAAAAAATTTGAGGGAAATTGGGTTATCAAAAGTTTTCGTTCGAGCAATATACAGGGTGTCCCAAAAAAAAAGACCCCCCCAAAAATTTGAGCCAGAGAGCACCTACGGAGCTGAAAATTTGCACAGAGGTAGCGAAGCCAATTTTCTATGAACAAGGAAAGTTTCAGCCCGATCGGCCAGCGCGTCTTAAAGTTATAGCGAAAATACTTTTCATTTTTAATTTAATATGGGGATCTTCGAAATTTGCATCAAAGATATGCGTTATTCTTGTATTTACGAGCCGATTTTGCATAAATTTCGCCGAAAAGTGCCATTTTCTTGATGGAGCTTTTGGAAAACGATTGTGTATGCAGAATAAAAAGAGTGTTAAAACAACTCTTTTATCGATCCAAATCACGTGTTATTGTACATTTTGGCAATTTGAGCTTCGTCGGCCCGAAAACAGAGTTCGACGAGCTCGAAAACAGTGTTGAAGTTTAGATTTGGGCTTATGTTGGCGCGTACGCTGAAGCTTAAGCCAAGCTCAAGCGTCCAACGATAGCTTCCGCCACGAGGTCTCAATTCATCGTTCTTGCTGATCATTTTCTCGCTACATGAGCAATCGTTTTCCAAAAGCTCCATCAAGAAAATGGCACTTTTCGGCGAAATTTATGCAAAATCGGCTCGTAAATACAAGAATAACGCATATCTTTGATGCAAATTTCGAAGATCCCCATATTAAATTAAAAATGAAAAGTATTTTCGCTATAACTTTAAGACGCGCTGGCCGATCGGGCTGAAACTTTTCCTTGTTCATAGAAAATTGGCTTCGCTACCTCTGTGCAAATTTTCAGCGCAGTAGGTGCCCTCTGGCTCAAATTTTTGGGGGGGTCTTTTTTTTTGGGACACCCTGTACATAAATTGCAATAATTGGCCACTCCGGCGGACCGCTAGAGTAGAGATGCGGTAAAAATTCGAAACATACGGCTGGCTCTCATTCTTCTGGGTGATTGCCACAATGAAGGGATAGGCGGTCGCCTCTTTGATCACCACCTCGGGTGAGCCGGTGAGCTCGACACCGTTGTGTGCATTTGCCGCCAGGATTGGCAGCAGGAGCAGCGGAATTGAAAAGAGCATCGCGAAAATACAGTTGGGCGCGAGACAGGCAGGGCTTTTATAAAATCGTATAGCAAATTTATGCAATAAGCCCCGTATTGCTTTTGGTATTTTCGGTACACGTCTGCTTTTTGGCGGGGCTTTATTTGTATTCAAAAATTTATTAACCTTAAATCGTCTGGGTTATGCCACTTTTCGAAAATACGGTAATTCAAATCGAAACGAATTTCTTTTTCTTTTAAACGCGTCATTGCGAATCCAAAAAATACGAATATGACTAGCAGGACATTTTCCAAATCCATCAAGACAAAAATAGAAATATGAGCTTTGCAAACTTTTGTTCTGCTGGATCGTCATAAAAATTCTACGCCAACCGTTTTTAGCTTGATATTGAAAAAAATAGAGCTTGAAACACGACTGGTTTCTTAGCAAACTGTAGAACCTACAGTAAAGCATGTTAATATTGTAAAAACCTATTTTTAGTCCCCGGCGTATTAGAAATATCTATGTTCCTATATATAAAAGTATTCCTCGAACCACAACAATTTATTCTCATCGTAACTCCGCCAAATCTTTGCACAAATCCGGGATCCCCGTCTGCTTCTGCACCCAGCCGCAAAACCGGGCCGCGTTCATGTAGGCGGCTGAAAAAAACACGAAAAAATCCTAAAATGGCTGGTACAAGGGAGAATTGGGGGCTAGCGTCTACGAAACAGTACTATAGTGTCGAAACGAAAAAAACAGCACCAGATTTTCCGTTTTGTACACACGTCGATGAGCCCCGGCTGACGATGCCGATTTGTGGCCAGTGCTTTTTGCCGCCAACCTTGACGGTCAAGACGAGGGGACCGCCAGAATCAGCCTTGAAATACGGTAAATTTACAAGGTCAACATCCAAAATATCGGCAGTAAAAACCTGCATATTCAGGATACCGACAGTGAAATTTGTGAAATTTGGAATCGCAACATTAATAATCCCGAAATTCGGGATGCGGGCAGCGTAAATACCGATACAGAAAATCCCGACACGCAGAAGCTCCGAGTTAGCGTGACTTGGTGACCATAAATCAGTCTTTTTGGTGTCAGCATTTCCCATGTCGGCATTTTGGCTCTCGGTATTCTCGGTGTCCGGATCTTGAACACGGCTCGATGGAAGCTTGTCCAAATTTTGAAAAATTTGCGAATACAGTTGGTCAAAACACAAGATGTAAGACACTCACGTTACAGTACCCTACAATAAAGCACGTAATTGCATACCGGACACGGCCCATTCTCCGCCCGGCCTCCACAAAGAATATTTTGCGCAAAAGCCCTGCCGTAAATCGAGTGGCAGCTGGCCTCAGAGTATAGGTCGATGGTCGTGTAGCGGAGGTCTGGTGATTTTTTCGGGTCTGGAATTATAAGAATCAGTGGGTGGTAGAAGAGCTTCTAGCTCTCACGGTGTTTTTGAAAAGAAAAAATTTTCTTTAGCAGTTTGTGGTGCCGGTCGCACTTTGTGTGCGTTTGGATTTTACAATTTCACATCTGATTCGGACATGCATCTCAATCTAAACATAATTAATCCGATTTAATTTTCAATGAAATCTTTTCTGAATTTCGGAAAATTTACGGCCTCAAAAAATTGCTTTGACAGAGACCGTTTTGCCGATTTTTGGCGCGCCCTTAACAAAATGTAAACTTTACGAAACTTTTAGTTTGTGGCTGATTATCGGTTGAATGTTTTTTTTAAAAATTTGAATGTGTTCAGAATTTTAGGCTCTATCGGATGCGCTATAAAAAGTTATCTCGAAGGCTCCAGAAGCACCTAAACTTATTTTACCTCGCCCAGTCCTGCCCCATCCAAACACCTTTGCTTCCATCCCGCCCTTGGTAAGCTTCGGATCCGGTTTCAGCAATAGCGTCGGCCACGCAACTTTTTTCGTTAGTTTCACGGGGGTTTTTAACTGGAAAGTTTAAGAAATCGACGACTACAAGCCACGACCAACCTTCAACAACGCCACATCAACTTGCTCGTAGTTTATTTGCTGCTTGGACTTCCGGTTCTGATAGGAAACGTACTTGCCGTGGATCACGAATTGGGCTACTTGAACTATTTGCTAAAAATCGGGGGCTATGATTAGAATAAGATTTTTTCTACCCGCTGCGGCGTCTGGCGACGTATATTTGCGGCTCCGGCTATAATTACCATGTTGGTGGGGGAACTGGAAAGTGGATGTTAGGGCTGATCTTTTGAACGGACTACAAAGAAAGAGATTTGTTACGGAAATGCCTCTCCCAAAAAAACGACCCATCTGGCATTTCGCCGTGTTACATCCAGCCGGCCCCAAAATTGGACCAGAGGTGTATCAGACCCTAAATAACAACAATCCTGACTTATCGTGGTTCTCGAGTTATAGCCAAAATACCGTTTTTCACGCAATTGCAAACAGTTTTTCGCTTATTTTTGAAATTTGCATCGATTTGCATCGACTTCCGGCTGCGAATCCCTAATTTCGCTGAAGACCTTGGGTAATTTTGCGTTGTAAAAATAGCTTAAATCAAAGCTTACCAGGGTTGAAAAGCCGCTTCGCGACTTTTCAACCCTGGCCCCCGTCCAACCCTATGAATCCCTCGCTTTGCATAATCCTTCCGCGCTTTATGTCAAAAAAAATCAAATTCGCGTCCTCTCCCCGATTATATAGGCTACTTCCACTTCCGGCGTATGCTAATTTTTTCCTAACAAAGAGGGTGTCCGATTTTTAAGGAAAAACTTAATTTTAATGTCGAAAACAATTGATTTTGCAAAATCTGATATGCGTGCAGTCATCTACAGGCCATTACGCGTCTAATGACGTATCATACGCCCCCTTCATCCCTTTCCCTATTGAGATATCCTCCGGACACGCTGACGGAAGTTGCATGCAAAGTGGCACACACACACACACAGACACTATTTTTTTATATATAGTAGGATTTGATTAATTTTAGTCCGGAAAGAATTTCTTAAGGTAAAGAAGGCCTACCGAATCATTTTCACTTAGTGTTTAGGGGATTTAATTCCCCGAAAACCCCATGAAAAATCAAAAATAAAGGTTGTTTTTGCGATAACTCGAGAATTAGTACAACTACGAAGCTATAAGTCAGGATTGTTGTTATTTAGGGTTTGATACACCTCTCGTCGAATTTCGGGACCGATTGGATGTAACACGTCCAAATGCCAGATGGGTGATTTTTTGGGACACCCTGTATATGAAAAACTACTGTTGATCGGTGCAATGGGCGGCAGTCAAAATCCAGTATTCATCCAGAATCGAACCCCCGCAAATATGTCGCAGGCCGTCGCTAAAAATTGTTCAGCCAAGACGTTAGCCTCAAAAAATGTTTTCTTACGGTGCCCTGGCATCTTGCACCATGATCGCCACAACAAATGGGTACTTCTTCGTATCAGTAGCAATTTTCCCATTGGAAATCTTTAGCCGTCTACGGGGTCCTTGCTGACTTAACTTGATGAAAAGCCCAAGCAGCAGCAGCAGGTACAAACTCCAATCCATAGTGGCGAAGAATTTGCGAATTCAATCGCAGGCTGCGGCGCATCCCCGCAAAATCAATGGCGCTTTTTATTGCTTTTTGAAGTAGGCTTGGCTTCTCAACTTTTATGATCCTAAAAAAATTCAAAACGTATTGAAAAATTAATGGCTTTGAATTTTTGTACGCTTCAGGTAATCCACATCCCTTTTGCATGCCATCCCCCTTTTCTGACTACATACCTATTTCCCGTAACCACTACTAAAGCACAGAACTGCTAACATTGATATGGCCTCTCTCTCTATCTCTCTCTGTCTTTCTCCCTGTCTCTATCTGTTTCTCTCGCTCCCTCTCTCTCCTCCTCTCTCTCTCTCTCTTTCTCTGCCTCTGTTTCGCTCTATCCTCCGAAACTCGTACTGTAAGATTTCTCGGATAATTTCCGGTTCCGCTTCGAAAGAAAAACGCGGAACATGCAAATTAGCTAAAAATCCCAACTTTCAGGAGAAACCTCTGTTTTCCTTCCAACGTAAAATCGAGATCAAGTATAACAAAATTGATATATTCCAGGTCACACAGGTCTAGCGTCCATATCTTCTCAAGCTGTCAAAGTCTCGGCAGAGGGCCCTGATATTGGTCATTCTCTGCACCCAAGGACAATAGTGCGCTGCGTTCATGTAGTATGCTGGAATGGAAAATGATTCCGGGGTCTGAGTGCCGGGCTCTTTTGCATTATCGGCGGGGGGGGGGGCACGACCGGGATGCCGTGAAGCCGAATTTATGTCGCTAAATGCAATATTGAAAAACCATTTTCCTATCGAAAAACTCACAACATAGAAAAAATTAGCAGCACATCAAAGCTGTCTAGGAAGAATTCTCGTGTTTATATTGCAAAAATAAATCCTTAGCAAAAAATCCAGCCAAGCCCCGCCCACCCCCCAGTAGTGCACAAGAACCGAGTTCAGGCATCCCTTTCAGGTTCAAACATACCCAGTTTCCTGCTATAATTACAATTTTTCGGCCCGCGACTGACGATGCCGACTTGAACGTAATACTCCGTGCCGAAGGCATTCACCGGAAGTATCAGCGGCCCGCCAGAGTCGCCCTGAATTCCGCTACTGTACGGTAGAACTCTCGAACTCACTAGGCAAGGCCCTGTGTACCGGCTCCAGCCGCAAATGATGTTTCTGGCGTACGAGCGGGGTAGGGCGGCATGGCAGCCGCCAGGCGTCCATAAGTTCACCACGGTGCTGTAGAGATTCCATGCCGTTACATTCCCTAACCATCAGGTTGTCGTGGAAGTCTCAAGGGCTTTCTAAGATGCTAAATTTTCGAAATTTCATAATTTCGAAATGGCATAATGTCGAAATTGAGAATGTCGATTTTTTTTTGCCTAGGATTCGGTGGTTTTACAAGGAATACTAGTTTATGTAAATTGCGTCATTCTGAATTTCGGCATTATTAATTTCGACATTACAATTTTCGACATTTTGAAAATAACCCGATTTGCACGACGCTTAAACCAATTAATCTAATTTTTTAGAGAAAAACCTGTAACGACGGCATGAAAAATGCGCGTAGAATGTTCTAGAACTTAAAAAATCGGAGACGAAGTACTTCTCAGCTTCTCTGGGAGCTTTTGATAGAAGCCTAACTTGCAAAATCGAAAACGTTAGGGGGATATTTTTGGAAAACAGTAGTATTACGTAATAGTCCCCATCCGGCGACGATTCCCCGAAGATTCTCCTGTTCCATATAGCCGTTTAGGGCATCCGGCATGACCAGTAACGTCGGTGTCGTCTGTTTGGCCCTCATTTGGATCGGGGTTGCTAGCTAAAATGTGGAGCTTGTTCTTTAGCGGGGGGAGCAGGGAAGGGGCTTATCGCGGCTTTAAATCCCAAAAGATTTCTTGGAAACAGAAGAGAGGGATTTGCGGGGCCTTTCCTTCTAGAAACTCTTGCATTGCGGCGAGAGCAGCTGGTAATCATTTTGCGCTAACTGTAAAGTGTTTTCACTCAACTTGGAGTTTCGATTCGGGACCAAGTGCATCTTGTACAGAAATTTTCGCTGATTCCGAATATGTTTTCCAAATTTGCTACGGACCGTTATTCTGAAAGTTATACGGCAATTATGACCCTAGTTTTCACCAAAATGAAGGTATCGTTATAGTTTTGGATTTTCTTCATTAATTTCAACGTCAAAATTGACTAGACGTTGGCTCGACAAGCATCCTACAGCTCAAAACAAGCATTTTAGATAAAAAAATTAGATTTTTTATGCAAAAAGCAAAAGGGATGCTGCAGGGCGGGGGTTCGAACCGCCGCCCTGCGCTTGGCAAGCGAGTACTTTGCCAATGCACCATGGTGCCAACTGGGTAGGGTGCTGTCAGAGGGTACTTCAGGGCCACTGGGAACCATAGCCCCAAACAAGGAATAGTGGGCCAGCGTCTGAATTTTTGGCATTTTTCGGCCTAATTGTTACCAAAAATGCTTTTTTAAATAAAAGTCCGTAGCAAATTTGGAAAACATATTCGGAATCAGCGAAAAATTCTGCACTAGATGCGCTTGGTCCCGAATCGAAACTCCAACTTGAGTAAAAACACTTTACAGTAAGCCCGGAAACTTGCCTTCAACAAAGCCACATCAGCAACATTGTAATCGCCCTCCCAAATCGCGCGTGAGGTTGTAGCGTAGTGTGCGATAGTCTGGGTGAGGGAGGAAATATTCCACGTCGATGATTTGCTCAAAGATTTTATAGTGTTGTGTCAGAATCCCGGCCATAATACCGGCAGCCAAAATGCCGACAGCCCTAACCTAGAAAACGCAAAATCCCGACAGCTAAAACCTGGAAACCCAAAAATCCCGACAGCCAAAACCCCGAAAACCGGAAATCTTGACAGCCAAGACCTAGAACACCGAAAATCCCGACAGCCAAAACCTGGACATCGGAAAATGCCGACAGATAGGCCAAAAGGCATCCGGGGTGTCAAAACCCAGACATCCAAAAATGCCGACAGCGCAAATGCAAAGGACCGGAAATTCGGACAGCTCAAATCGATACAGGCCAAAATCTACAGCCGGAGTCCCTAGCTATTCTTAAAGCGCACGTTCAGGCTGGGATTTTGACCGGAAAAGTTTTGGCTCCCGAGAGTTTGACTATCGGCAATTCGCTGTAGAAATTTTTGCTGTCGGGATTTTGGCCCTATCCGCTTTCTGATACCCTTTTCGATGAATGGTCATAAATTCTGCTGACGCCGGCGATCACCGCCAGCTCGACCGCGCCCCTAAAGGAGGTTCGAATTAACACCATGGATCGTCGCCATAAAAAGAAAGTGAAAGTGTATTTTGATTCGTCCTAAATATCGCCATCATCCCGCTATCTAACACTCACCGATCCTCCACGCAATGCGCGGCCGTCAACACCCAATAAGGACTTACGATCGTCCCGCCGCAAACTTGTGCGTGCCCCCTAATTTCTTCATTTAACAAAACTATCCATTCCCTCGAACCTCAGAACCACGTCCTTCAGCATAATGGCAACGGCAAAGGTGAAATTTCCAATCTCTGGTTCGCTCCTACCGTTCCCAATCTTCTGATTCCGCTTGAGGGCTTCAAGCCGATCGGCGCTGGACATCAAGGCAAGCAATAAAAATAATAAATAGCAGTTCTTCATGGTCAGAGTATTGAAAATAAGAAAGGCGAAAAATCTTAAAGGCCGTCAGAAAAGTTTGGCATCTTTTTAACATGCATTACATGCTACTTTTGATTGATTTTTGGGCGTATAAAAATAAATCTTTTGGCGAGCCGGCTCTCTCTCTCTCTTTCCCTCTCTCTCTCTCTCTCTCTCTCTCTCTCTCTCTCTCTCTCGCTCTCTCTCTCGCTCTCTCTCTCGCTCTCTCTCTCTCTCTCTTTCTCTTTCTCTCTCCAGTTGGGAATTCTGGGGTCCCATGGCCATGGCCTAGCTCCGGGTCCAATCCGCAAAACAAGTGCTCCGAGCGGGGGTCGAACCCGCATCCTACGGCTTTCGAGTCCGATGCTCTCCCTATTGAGCTACCGAAGTACGCGGAATGCCTCTCTCGGGGCAGCTATCCATGCCGGCCCCTCACATCCAACCATCCACCCCCCAGGGATGACTGGTCCCACAGTCATCAGACACTGTGTACCATCTGTCAGAGCCCGGGTGGATCCTGCGGATGACACCAGTTGGGAATTCTGGGGTCCCATGGCCATGGCCTAGCTCCGGGTCCAATCCGCAAAACGAGTGCTCCGAGCGGGGGTCGAACCCGCATCCTACGGCTTTCGAGTCCGATGCTCTCCCTATTGAGCTACCGAAGCACGCGGAATGCCTCTCTCGGGGCAGCTATCCATGCCGGCCCCTCACATCCAACCTCTCTCTCTCTTTCCCTCTCTCTCTCTCTCTCTCTCTCTCTCTCTCTCTCTCTCTCTCTCTCTCTCTCTCTTTCTCTTTCTCTCTCCCTCTCTCGCTTTTTCTTTCTATGTCTCTCTCTCAAACACACTCTTTCTATCTCTCTCTTTATCTCTGTCTGTCTCTATAGCCCTCTCTTTCTCTCTCACCCTCACACTATCTCTCTCTTTATCTCTGTCTTTCCCTCTCGCCCTCTCTCGCCGTGTAAGGCATGGATGGAAATTGCAACCATCACATTGATTGTACAACAATTATCATATCACAAGCTCAGCAATCGAGAACAGTTGCCAAGAATTAATCCGACAATCACCCGACAAAATTCTAGAAGGGGAGATTCTGACCGTGGGGCTGCTGTCTATCACGACAATGCGGTAGAGCAAAAATCTTGCAATATACAAAACTTAAAGTATGAAAGTTTTACGAAAAATTACGTTCGATTGATTTGGATTGGCTTGCATAGCTAGTAAATCAAAAAAATAATAAAACACAAATATGTATGGTCGGCTGGTAAGTCATCATGCCAGAAAGGACAACACAGTATCAGTTTTCGGGGAAAAGGGCGACGGTCTTTCATGTTTGGCATCTGGCACCTGAGGCAGACATTTACAATTCTACTTCCTAGCCTGATTTTTAAAAAAAAAATAAGTGTTTTACTGATCCAGAAAAAAAATTGGCTTTTATGAAATATTGGCATGTTTAGATTAACTGGATACCCAATCACAAACAAATCTACAGGGTACGGAAAAAGTTTTGAGTGGCATCTTTTTATTTCGAAAAATTGCTGTTCTAAGCGACACCGCGTTAATTTTGTGGTGTCAACATAGATTCGGACGTGCTCTATCCCATCCTGACAACCATAATGGTTTAAAAATTATTTCCCGCATAAAAATCGTCTTAGAAACATGAAGGCTCCAGAAAAGGTACACATTTGGCTGCTATGAAATATTGGTTATAATGCTTTGGATCTTATCACCAGGCTTTCCAGGGTTTCGGATTATGAAAGACAGGGAATAAGCAGTATCCTGCGTAAATCTTACATTTTTTTGTCATCTTGGCTAAATCCTAGGCGCAATTGAGTTGAAAATCAGCAGCGTGCCGCGGTTTCCGGCTATTTAACTTTTCGTGAAGCTCAACCTGGAGTTGTCTTAATGTCTATTCCCCAAATTTGGACGTCAAAAATCCTGATTTACAATATTCATATGCCTAACCTATCATTATGCGGCGCTTCGCGGTTGATGGGCTGTAGGCTCCCCAGCTTCGCAGCGGTTTCCCAAGCCGATAGGGGAATTTCTCAGACTTAAAAACGTCAGAACTCTTTGAATTTAAATCCAAATACTTTGTAATTTTGTGGGGTGATAGGGTATAGGATTGGCAATATCTTGACCAAATTTCGTCGAATTTGATCGAGAATGTTGCACAGGGGATACGGTAAAAGCAGCAATAGCGCTGCGTGCCGAAGGTCATTTTAGCGCGACGCTTTCAGTGCATTTGCTCCCAAAAATTTCAAAAAGTTTGTTGATCTGTTGGTGCCTAGTGTTTCTCAAGTCGCCATTTTTTAATCTCCCGTTCAAAAAATCCATGTTGGACGACGCAATTTGTGAAAACATAGCTAATTCTGCCACCCAAAACTTTCTCCGCACCCTGTATCGCCCGGAGCGCAGTTAAATTGGAGGGAGGAGAAGGCAATGGTTGTTAATGTGTGGAGCACTTTGGGCAGCCATCCAAAATTCACCTTTCAACAGTTTTTACAAAGTTAAAGGTGTCAAAGAAAATTAACACAGCTTTCAAAAAGTTCAGAAAAAACGCATGCATGTCGGAAGCGCACTCCTTGTCTTGGTTTGCTCCGATTGCCGTTTGATTTTGCAACCATCTTTCCCCTAAAATTAGCATCATATCTATAAATTTGGGATTGTGGTTACCTTAACGCGCGCGAGCTGTTCTCTTGCCACGTACAATAGCGCTTGTTGACTACGAGTGCCATCTAGAACAGATTAAATTAGCATAATTTTTAGGTTTTAGCCGTGTTCCTACTAGTTTAACAAAGTTAAATTTAGCATTCGAACCAGAAAAATTACGCAGGACGGGAATTAATTTTTAATAACGTGGAAAACCGACCTTTCTGAAATTTGTTTAATTCATCATAAAGTTGAAGCACGTCTCGGCTTTTTTATGCAGTCGAGCTCAATTTAGCCAACCAAGTTTGAGGAGGCAAAGTTCCTTAAATAGATATCTTTATGGTTGAAAACTTGTATTCTTAAGCAAAAAAAAAAACAGTCGAGAAAAGTCTTGGAAAAAACTGCGCGAAAAATTGTGTTGCGAATTTTAACGTTTTGATTAGCTTTTTGGGTTGGCAAGTGGGGATCCAATAGCAAGAGAAAGAGAGAGAGACAGAGAGAGAGAGACAGAGAGAGAGAGAGAGAGAGAGAGAGAGAGAGAGAAAGAGAGCGAGAGTGGGAGAGAGATGTACGCTCGTGTCAGCTGGCGTCCACCCGGTCCCCAATATTAAAAATAAAATTTAAAATTTAAAATTTACCCGCAAAATTTTTGGATGCGAAATTATAGCAACGGACAATTATAACTTTTATGGATTATAGAAATAAATTTATCGATTTTTATAAACAGTACAAATTCAGCTCGTCATAAGGCCTTGATATTCTGGCACAACGTCTTGATCTTTGTAGTGCGCTCGATCCATGAGCAATAGTAACCGACATTCATGTAGATTCCTGGAAAATAGACGGGTCTTTGATCTGTTTCTTCGCAATCACCCAAAAAAACCCCTAAAAACCGAAAAATTTAAGGTATACCCGGTCTGCCATCATAGTTACACATCGGCGGCGCTTTGCTGACGACGCCGATTTGGATGCGGTACTTGGCGCCGGTGCGTTTGGATTCAACTTTCATGACGAGGGGACCACCCGAGTCACCCTGAATTTTATTGGTGAAAACATGGTAAATATTTGTAGAGGTCATAGGCCAATTAAAATAATAAGCTTAAATAATATAAAACCATAATAAAAATATTAATTGGTTTTAGTATTAATGAATAATTTTATAGTTATAAACATTACCGGACATGGCCCGGTGTCGAATCTCTCGGCGCAGATCACATGTCGCAAATCCATGCCTGCGCGATTCCCAGACCTGCAACCAGCCGCCGTCCAGACGTCGAGAATTGTGTAGAGGAGGTTGGGTGACGTTATCGGGTCTGAAGCGTGTTAACGGAAATCAAAAATTTCATTTTGGGCCGGAAGCGACAAAATTACCGATTTGGAAAGAAAATGCCTAACACCTCGATTTTTTTTGAGAATTTAGTATTTCCTATTATCGGTTTTTTATGATAAATGACGTTCTAATAAACGCCCGAAAAGTGCTTGCAAAATATGAATTGAATTGAATTAAATACGGTAACTGACTATCCACTTCCTCTCCAATGTCACCCCATCCCATCACCACGGCCTTGTGCCCGGACTCCTTCAAAATACCCTCCGTCTTCACCAGGATCGTCTTTGTGGCCACGTGCTTTTTCAACTTTATGGGAGTTCGCAGCTGAATTCACCGAAATTCCAGTTGTAATCGATGCCGACCTCAAGCAACGCGATGTCGTGCGGAAACGAGTTTATCGGCCGCTTCGTGGTAGTGTTGGCGGTATGATGCCGATATTTTTCGTGGATATGACGTTGTTTGACCCCGATTAGTTGCTGAATGAGCGAGAAAAATTAACTTTAGGAAGTGAACTTACACGTTGTGGCTGATTTTGGCCCCGAATATTGGCGACGCCGGCGATCACGATAAGACGCTCTTCGCCACTGAATCGCTATGGTTTTTCGGGGGCAAGAGATAAAAAGAGAAAGAAAGAAAGAGAGAGAGAGAGAGAGAGAGAGAGAAAGAGAGAGAGAATACGTTTGAAATACTTACCGTGTCGCTACGCAATGTGCGGCTGTCAACACCCAACCCGGACTCACGATGGACCCACCGCAAAGTTGCTCCATCTCCTGGCTAACGCAGGACGGTCGATAATAATGAATACCTACGGATGCTGGCTGTTGTTCAGCATAATGGCGACGGCAAACGAGAAATTGGTCATATTTGGGGCTCCTTTACCATTGATAATTTTTTGGTTGCGTTCCAGGGCATCGAGCCTTTTCCAAGGGCTAAGAAAGCAAATAAATACGAATAAGAAATTTTTATATTCCATCGATTTGGAAAATGAAAGGAGAGAAAATGTTGGAACAAATGCTGACGTGCTATACTTTGGCATAATAATTCGGTTTGAGCTTTTATTGCCTTTCAGATGATGCTCTTGAAGGTATGTAACATGTTTGAATGTATGAATTAGCAGCAGAAATCGATACGTATTTATATATAGGTTCAACAAAGAGACTTCATGTCCCGGCATGACGCCATCATAAAGAAAAATCATGGTTATTAAGACGGTTGCAAGGTCACTTTTTAAAAGGGCTAGTTCAACTTTTAGAACTGTCCACCCCAAGCCATTGCTTGGGGTGGACAGTGCAGTCCGAGCGGCGAAGTTTGGGAGTGATGGGGCTGATCGTCTCGGTGCTAAAAAACCGCGTTTTACTTTTTAATATAGGTGAATATTTCTAACAAATACTAATGATATCGAAAAATAATAATTTTATTTAAACATACTTGTCGTTTTGACTTTCTTCAGTCGTCTCGCCCATTTGATAGTCGGGGTTCGGGTAATAGATGTTCGAGCTTCCCCTCCACAAAATGAATGGATATTGTCCGACAAGGGTCCATTCGCTTGAGGCTGGATATCTAGAAATTAAATTTTTAAATTTTGTTGCCTTTAAAAATATATGGAATTATTGGAAGTTCATAAAAACTTACGCGTGCTCGAAAACAGGTACATACGTCAGGCGCCATCCCGTTACTGTCATGTGCACATTAAAGGCACCCAGGGCCAGGACTTCCAAGTATGTTACATACCTGCAAAATTATATAAATGTACTTTTATCGCAAAAATGTACCTTCCTTGCGACGCCATTTCCCTCCTCGGAAAAAGCTTTTAATAAAAGTTTAATTTAATAAATTTCCAAATAATTTGGGAGTCGAGATGGAGGGTATCTAGAATTTAATAACAGTTATTTAATAGTCTTTAAATTTATTGTTTAAACATTTTCGAATTTATAAAAAACTTGCACATTTTGGAAGTGTGTGACGTGCATCATTCGCCAGTGTCCCATCTTATCAAGCCTTCGGACATTAAATGCTGCCGGCGCACATACATTCTACAAAGCCTAAAAAAAGTTATATAAAGTTATACCATCCGAAAAATTTACCCCCCAATCTCAATTATGGACCAGCTCAGCTCCGGCAGGAAATTGTAGACCCTGTCTACCCATATGTTGATGACGTAATCGGTTATCAGGGGACTAATAAGCGATATACATTTTTAATTAAAAAACTTACTTGATTTCCCTGAATCTTCTGACACATTCATCGTGTGGCGACGTATCCATTCAGGGTTCAAAGTCAGCCGGTTGTCGTTGATATTTCACCTCAAAACCGGGCGGGGAAGGTCTGTGCGGTACCATGACCATTTTGTCTTTCGCATAAATTATAGCTTACCTTATATGCATAGGGATTGGTGGGTATAATATGTGGTCGTGATGTTCGAACCACCGGTCGATTTGAGAGATGTTGAGCCACGCAGGTGTGGTTGGTGTGAATTACTGTCATTTTTCCTAAACATCATTTTTCCTCAACTTTCCTAGATAACTTTTCCTAGTTATTCTATACCAAAGACTAGCGTGCTTTTCTGCGCTAAAACGGCGAGTTCTCACCCCTTTTTAACTATTTCGAACTGTAAGAAAATATAGAAGCAACAGAAATCCTTTAAAACTTACTAATTATTTTCCGGAATCATTTTTCAGCTAAAAAGTTCGGCTTTCTGATGAAGCCGAGTTCGGTATAAAACCAGGAACGAGAGACCGGGGGACCCTAAAAATCGTTCATTGGGTGTGAAGGTTGGAATGAAAAAGAGAAAAATCAGAACAGCAAGAATGTCGGCTTAAAAAAATATATGTTTTTATAATCACACCCAGGCGTTAGCTTGCTGAAATGTGAATAACACAAGACAAAAACACCAAAAATGTAATCCCATTGAGTTTTGGGGCGTCGCTTGAGGGCAAAAACTTCGAACCGGAAAATGAGCGGAAGCTGGGGCGGGGGGAGGAACAGCCGGTGCGCAGCGTTTCGGAGGGCCTGCCAAATTTTTGGCCCGCAGAGGCCCGAAATTTATTACCTAGTTTTGAATTTTCAGGGGTCAAAATCGACAACTGTTGTCGCAGCTACGAGCGCCACATATTGAATCTAAAGTTCATTTGGATGCAAACGAAGGGACCAAAATTACGGTAGAATTACATGGTGAAGTGGTTGAGGTTGTAGGGTAAGATTTCGACTCAGCGATTTCCAGGTGTCTTAAAAATTGACTGTTAAAGGAACAAGGACAAGCCGGTAGTTCAGGGCTGATCTATACTTGGCAGCGAACCAATCGAAAAATGGGTAGGGGGTAGAGATGTTACCCATACCGACGTGACGTCGGGATAACATGCAAATTAGGATGCAAAGCGCAAAAAATCGTTTTATTGATCTGATGTTGTACTTTGAATCCTAAATTGCATAGTATCCCGACGTCGCATCGGTATGCGTAACATCTCTAGTGGGGGTGGGATGCGAAGCCGGAGAGAGCAAAGAAGATTTACAGGGTGTCCCAAAAAAAAAGACCCCCCCAAAAATTTGAGCCAGAGGGCACCTAAGGAGCTGAAAATTTGCACAGAGGTAGCGAAGCCAATTTCCCATGAATATGGAAAGTTTGGGCCATATCGGCCGACGTGTTTTAAAGTTATAGCGAAAATACTTTTCATTTTTAATTTAATATGGGGATCTTTGCAATTTGCATCAAAAATATGCGTTATTCTTGAATTTACGAGCCGATTTTGCATAAATTTTGCCAAAAAATGCCATTTTCTTGCTGGAGCTTTTGGAAAACGATTGCTCTTGCAGCGTGAAAACGATCAGCAAGACCGCTGAGAACAAGATACATTGGTTGAAACTATCGTTCAGCGCCTGAACTTCGCTTAGACGTTGGACTGACCTAAACCCAAGCCCAAATCTAAACTTAAGCACCACTTAGAAGCTCATCGAACTCTGTTTCGGGGACTAGCGCGAAGCAGATTGCCAAAATGCACAATAAGGCGTGGTTTGGATCGATAAAACAGTTGTTTTCACACTATATTTACTCTTCATACGCAATCGTTCGAGCCATGCTCCAGCAAGAGAATGGCTTTTTGGCAAAATTTATGCAAAATCGACTCGTAAATGCAAGAATAACGCATATTTTTGATGCAATTGCAAAAATCCCCATATTAAATTAAAAATGAAAAGTATTTTCGCTATAACTTTAAAACACGTCGGCCGATATGGCCCAAACTTTCCATATTCATGGGAAATTGGCTTCGCTACCTCTGTGCAAATTTTCAGCTCCGTAGGTGCCCTCTGGCTCAAATTTTTTGGGGGGGGGGGTCTTTTTTTTTGGGACACCCTGTATGCGACTCTTCGAACTAAGCACATTTTCTGCTAATTTATCGTGGCCCTTTCTGATTCTTTTAAAAACTGATGTATTAGTTTCAAAGTAATGAAGTATCGATAATTTAACGGGTATCTCTAAGTTTTTCGGGATGCTAGAGCAATATCTTTTGGGAGAAATTCAGTGGCGAAAAAACACCTATGCCCTACCGCCGCTTTGCACCTCTTCCCCTCTCATGCTCACTGCTCCCTCATTTCTTTGTGCTCTCCATTCTCGCGCAGTCGTTTTTCCTTGCGGCAGCCGCACCGGACCACATCATCAAAACTCAGCGAAAATATGTCTTTTGAAGAATTTCCCTACTTATTTCGATTGCCTTATCCATTGTAATACTCATATCTTTTATTATTTTGGAAAATCAACTCTTCATCTGGTATTTAACCACAAAAAATCACCAACGACTTTCAATGCCTGATCGATATCCGGGGGTTTTTATAAAAATGCAGTAATAAGGAAAAAAACAGCTGGGAATTTCCTGTGTTATATTTACATCGATTAAACGATCATTTACCAATTTTTTCCGTAAATTCGGCATTTATAATTCTAAATTAAAAAGTCTTTTCATTTTTAGGAACTCCGGTTCCTCCTTCTTCTGGGTGCTAAACCAAAAACGGCTTCATCGACAGCCGACGTTCAACTCATGTACTATTTAATATTCCGCGAGGTAATCAATTTATTTTCTAGTAAAATACTCTAAATACCCCCAATAGAATTGATCATGTAACCGGGGCTAAAAATGATTAAATTGTTATCAAAAATCGAAGTCAGGGGAAGGGTTACGCCGCTGCAAAATATTATTTTTTTCAGAAAGCTACGTCAAGTACTTATCATCGACTACTTTGAAGATCTATAATAGCTACCTAATCACGATGCATAACTTAGGAAAAATCTGGGTAAGTCAGATTTTTCATATGCTTAGTTATCCACTGTATTAAAAAACCCACAGTAGGTATATTATCCTTTTCAGTCAGGGTTAGAACCCATCGGCAATGTTTGATGATACTCAGCACTCCACAACAGCATGAATGCCATCACCGGAAAAGCTGCCCTCAAGATCCGCAAATAAGTCGCCTCAATTCTTAAATTTTCTAAAAAAATTTCTCTGCTTCACCTCCTTCTTTACCATTAATTTCCATTGAATCCATGTAAGTCTCATTCCAAATTGAATTTCCTGACAAAAAAAAATTATGAGTGACGCCGGGACCCGTATCCTGTGGCTGAAAGACCCTGGTTTTGTACATACGGTCGTGCTCGCCGCTCTGGCGCTCGGTGAAGACAAGGAAAACCACAATAGCGAAGCTGAACCGTTTAATAATAGAAAAGCATTTCATGATGGCTGCAATTGTTAACTTCAATTTCTCAGAAGGCATAAAAATGTCAATTAATCGTTAAAAAAAATAATATAGATGAAACACGCCAGCGAAACTGTTCTACTGAATAATGTGAAAATCTGGGATATGGACTACGTCTTGAAATCGCTCAGGATAGTATATAAAACCTCTAAGACATAGAAATAAATATAATACTTTAATGTGTTTAATGCAACTCTCACACGCACCAGAAGGAGACCAAATTAAGGTCTGCTAACGAAAGTTCCAATTCGGAATTTCGGCGACATCGGTCTTTGTGAGCTAGTCCAAGCAAACCAGTCCAAACCAAGTTTGACCTTCAAATAATGAGCTGAAAAGCCGAGACGAAAAGTATAACAAAAGAATTTCAATAGTATTAGAACCGGTTGCACCACTGGAATTATGTGTGGGAAGACAAAAACGTCAAATTTTCCCGAGATCGTCGAAGTACGACTTTGTTAGACGCCGGAAAAAAGGAAAAACTTGTTGAACAGTTCCTACACGCTACCGACCGCTATGCCCTAAAAAAATTGAAATCTTCCAAATTTCAAAAGCTGTTATTACAGGCCCTCCGAATTTTTCTAAATAAAAAATTAACTGTGACATCAGGATGTCTATGAAACTTGTTCATCTACCCAAAAGCGGAGTATTTTGAGAAATATTAACACCTCAACCGTGCATGTATGCAGGTTCAACTTCGAGTTGTTGTTGATGTTAAGATATCAAAAATAGCCCTTTAGATCTTATTGATATAGACAAAAAGAATTGGCAATTAAGTTGGACGATGAAAATACAGAGTGGCATAAAATTCAAGGCATAAAAATTAATAAACGTAAATGTAAACTTAACGGCTTCAAGGTGGTTCTGGCACAGAGCTGCTAAAAAGCGTCATTCGAGCCACAACTTAATAGCGAGCCGGCTCAACCGTTTTATTTGAAAAAAATGGCGACAACAGCTAAAACGAAGACCGAGTCAAGGCGGTGGTCAGCAAAAAGTGGAACCAGAAAATGCAGAAATGAGCAAAAGGTCAAAATCACAAACCGTCAAACGATTGAGGAAACTTCTTCGAATTTATGGGGGGTAGGTTCTTAAGCCCAAAGCGAAACAGTTAGCACAATTCCGCGACCGCCTATAATACTAACAAAAAATGGCGTCCAATGGACCGGATAAAATCGGAGCTAACTCACACGAGTGTAATTTCGACGTTCAATGCTGAAGGAAATATACTTTTTAATTCTGATCTAAATTAAGCATTTTGTAGCTTCTTAGACACAACGGTTGAACCTAATGAACATGTCAACATTGGCAGGTTGCTTACAACCAACGGCAAAAACAGGTACAATCTGTGGATCATTTGACTGGATATTTCTGCGACTAAATGTTCTATACTACAAGCCTTAAAATTTTTAGCGAAATATCGCCCCATTCAGGAAAGTTGGAGCTCAAATGTATAATAGATTTGCAAACAAAATCATCTTGCCTGGCCGTACGATCTTTTGGAACGGATTAGAGAAACCGATGCTCTGGTTCCAACTGATTTCGGGTCGGTGTTCACCGTGGTAGAACGGCATGGTGGAACGTCTCGTTGGGCTCCTGGAAAGAGCACTGTAACGTAGATTGCCATTGGGGAAGACCTCCTGACAATATCGGTTGAATCCATAAAAAATGAACGACGGCTGAGAAGCGTTGATGACAACGACAAAGCAAATACGTGTAAGAAATAGCAGTAACTGTTCGCACCGTTATTCCCGAAAAACTGCTTTTTGAAACATCAACAGGATGCCAAAATTGGAGGGGACAAATATCACAAATGTGGTTTAATGACTTAGCTACAGTAATACCTTAAAAATAATGCCTAGCTGCCAGCAGATTATTTTTAAGAGCCGAAGTTTTGCAAGCTTGTGCGCGTGTTGACCACAAACTGCTATGATCTATTCGCCTGGTTTCACTTTCGCTTTATACCATACAGATTTTTGGAGCCAGAAAAAAACATTTTTAAGAGGATACAATCCTCTAAAAAAACCAAAAAGGACCGACAAAATCATGTAAACATATATAATCTAAAAAGAAAAAGCTACATAGCTTGAAAATTTGCACCATGCCCGATCTACGAGAACTGTTCGTGTACTACATTCGAGGCGCAACCTTTCTTACTTAATGGTTTTGGCACATTCCCCACTACCAGAACCAGAATTTTCGAACGCCTTTATCGCTGGTATGTATTTGTGCCGACAAAGCAGACAAATCAGCCCCAACTGGGCGATAATAGCATACGAGAGCAATATGGAAATAATAATGGATGGCCCTCCTAAAAATTCTCTTACCATTGCGTGGAACACCCATAAAAAGTGACGCGCCGTTTCAACCAATGCATAAGAAAATTGTGACATGCCTGTATGTGGACCACCTCTACTCTACCTTTATTGAGAGAGCATTTCTAGCTCACAGACAGCCAACAGAAAAACGCTATAAATAAAGAGCTATATTTTCATATCGAGGTTCAGATACTTCTCTCCAATCGATTAGATTGTTTCACTCAATTTTTAGCGTTCGCTGTGTAATCGTGGATTTTCCTGGGTTCACCTTGTGAAGATTTGTGATCGAATTTATTGCAATTTTAATAAAAAATTGTATATACATACCTTACGCACGATATTAAATACCTTCCCCCGGTTCTGGAGCGCATGAAAAACCCCTGCTGAACGGGAGCATCCTTGTGCGTTTTGTTAGGATTAAAGAGTTAGAGTTTCCAGATTTCCAAAACGTATTTTACATGCTTAATTAGCCCTAATCAATATTTTTATTAAGCTTAACTTGATTAATGATACACAAGATCGAATACAAAATTTAGATCTTAGAAATTCAGATTTTGGTTGGGTTATACTAACTTAATAGCGACTTTTCAAAGTTGTTTTTTGCATAAAGTTGAAGAGGCTAGCTTATCGACCCAATTAATATGTTAATTTCAGGCTCAATGAGTATTTTATACTGCTTTTCTTGAGGGTTTGAGCCCGCTCTTGTCTCTCGTGCTCACGGCGCTCGGATTTCTCTATGCCCTCCACTCTTCCTCACTCTTTTCCCTCTGCTCCCATTCGCCTACCTCGCAGCCCCAAAATATTGGAATTCGATTCTATTCCGGTATTATGCAAATTTATACTAAATTTTAAAAGCTATGATGCTTCTTTAAGTTATTACACGTTATCATACCTAATCCACCCAATTGCTATGCCTTTGCATAACCAAATGGACCGCAGATTTTCATTGGCTAATCGGTTCGCCTATCGCCCGATCGGGACTGTACGGTTCCGCGATGCGACTATAAAATCTGTTCGCTACATTTTTATGTAATCTAACGCTTTCTTCGATCCTTCAGATATAATTCATTATATCCAACAGTTATAAGATTTTCCCTTTTTTCAGGAGCCTCGGCTTCTCATGCTTGTTTTTGAACCAGTCGGCTTCAACAAAAGCCGAACTATTCAACGCTCCATTTAACATCTTTTAAATAGTAGGTTAAACGTTTTCTGTGCATTGAAATGCTGGAGATGAATCGAAAATTCTCACCATGAGTTTTAGTGCAATTTTCCGAATTATTTTTAGCAAACCATCACAACGGAAGCCGATTTCGGCATTTCACATAAGAACTGAAGCTCTTATATCGTTTGCCAGACGGTCATGTTCATAGCACGATGCGGCACTTCATCAAATGATGCATCCGGCCAAAATACGGAATGCAAATAGAAACACCTATAAACTGTGTGAGTCAATATTTATTAAAGGCATATGTATGATTACTGGCCGCCGAGTGAGCCAGAGCGGGGAGTGTGAGAGAGTGCGAGTGAAGGGAGAGAGAGCGAGAGAGTGAGAGAGACAACGAGAGAGCGGTAGAGAAAAGAACGAGAGTGAGAGAGAGTGAGAGTGATAGAGAGCGAGAGATAGAGAGAGCGAAAGGGAGAGAGAGGGGGAGAAAGAGCGAGAGAGAGACAGTGACAGAGCGAGAGAGAGAGTGACAGAGAGAGTGAGAAAGAGAGAGAGAGAGAAAGAGAGAGAGAGAGAGAGAGAGAGAGACAGTGACAGAGAGACAGAGAGCGAACCTCCACGCTTCTTAATTCAGCTTTTCAGACCATTCCATTGGCGCGGACTGAAGATATGGTTACCACTACTGTGGATCCCAAGCAATCTTATCTCAAAATCGTCCAATTTTTTATTACCCTTTCATAGGCCTGTTCTATCTAATTTCATCGCGACTCGAATTTTTAATTTTTCCTTAAAAATTCAAGAAAAATTGAAAAGGGTAGTGGCTGAAGTGTTTGAAGTGAGCGCGGCGTAGAGACAGTTCAGTAAATATGGCTGCCCAAATGTGAGGAAAAAATGATCAATGGAAGACATCATGCTCTCAAAGGAGCATACGGCCGAACTAAACCTGCAAGAAAATGCCTCGCATACTGTGGGAAAGATTAAAGAAAGAAAATCAAGATAATTTCCGGTATTGATTAAAAACAATAAACGAATAATCATAATAAACGGAATAATAAAACCAAAGGAAGCTTCATAGGCCAGTACAATGAGATGCTAATTTCGAGGCCGTGCGAGCCGAGGAGAATGAAAAAACGGAATTCGGTGACGAAAATTCCATTATCTGATGAGCGTGTTTCCTCGAAACATGGGGGTTTCGCGAGAATACAAGAAGCTGATCGAACCATTGTGGCAAAAATTCATACAAGACCAAAAATTATAAAGAAAAAGTATAAAGAATTTTGAAACATAGCCAATGACGCTCGACTAATTTAAAAAAAAGATAAATCGTTGTGAAAAGCGGACCTATGGAGCCGCTTCCCCGGCGAGTCCCAACTTTGCACCAACCGGAGAATGGCCAGACCCAAGGGTCAATAAAATGGAATAAAAAAAAACCCAACAATAAAAGGGCACACAAAACGAAACGCCACACTCTTTGTAGGGTCGGCCAAGTTGAAGGCAGATTCCCTAAACCTTGATTATTTCACGTTTTTGCCCTGATCAGGCAACATATCCTACGGGCGTACCGACTCCTAGTGGGGCGCGAATCAATAAGGACACCTAGAACACGAACTTAAATCCGCCCGAGAGATCAGCCACATCACGACCACGAGTGTAAACGCCATCGGAACCTCCTCCGAATAGCCAACAAGACATCATCCTGAGACCGGCAGACTTCGCCCGGGTGTCAAAATCACGAACTTGAAAAAAAAAAGACCCCCAAATGTCAAGAAATGTCCACGTCCTTTGACCTGAGCGAACCGGCAAAATTCCTAGTTGCAATAGGGGAACCATCATCAATTTGCCAATAATCAATAAATCAATCATCAATAAAAAACGCAAATTTAGAGCGAAATGTCCGAAGCAGATCCGTACATTATTTCTGCTACTCCATCCTCTTAGAAGTTAAATAAAGGGTATACAAAACATTTAGGGAGCTCAAAAATGTTGAGAAACCTAATAGTAAAATTAAACTCATATGTAAAAGATTATAGCAGTTTTTACAGAATGTACAGCTTTTACTTTCAGTGATTTAAATTGGATTCACAAGCGCACCATTCCTACTGAACTTGTTTTAAAAGTGATGTACTATCTTGACGCGCGCAAAAATGAATCGTATAAAACTAAGCTAATCAGCCATGGAACCCTACCACCAAATGGTAGCGGTGATGCGGGTCGAAATGACAGAGGCAACTACGCGCATTGTGGACATGGCAAGAAACGACGCAAAAAAGAAAACGGCAGACCCGAAGTGCCAACATGGAGGATGTTAGACGAAGCCGCCACATTTGTCCAAAAGCCAAACAGCAAAGCAGATCGAGGCAATAGCAAGCCTGAGGAATTAATTTTTTAGAAAAAATTTATGTAACACTGAAGAAAGCGGCTAGTGCCCTGAACACACAGTGCTCGAATATGAATTTAGCCAAAAGAACGTGGAGGAGGCAAACAGCAGCAAGAGGCAAAAGAAGCTACAATAACTGCCAAAGCGCAGGTGCAATCTCAGCCCTGCCATCCAGAAATTTGGATTGGATTTGGATTCGGAAAGAATTCCAAGAAGAATTCGTTTTCAACGCGTTCCGTTCGGGCTAAATTGCGCGCCTTACCTCATGAAGGCGACACTAGAATCGGGTAGCCGATAAATATTATCAAAAAACAGCACCTTGGCTCATTAATGCACTCAACGACATGACATACGACGATAATGTCAATAACGTTAACTGCTGCGAACTGTGATCGTACGGCCATCAGAAAGTACTTCCTATTACCTGTGCTACCCCATACCCGAAAAAATTAAATGAAGGTATAAAATAACTAAATACCTCACCGACCACAAGTACTATTTATATAGATAAACACACTCTCTATCACAAATTAGTTAGCTTACCGCTCAGCGAAACGTTGAAAGAAATTATCGATCTGATGCTACGCACCACCAGCATTATCCAAATTTGACTACCTCTTTTAATCGTTTAATCGTCAATTTTTTAAAGTTGTTTGTGATTTGCGATTTTTGAGCAACTAATCTAATTTTAACGCGTCCGAACGCATGCGAACGGGGCGGTCATGCACTGGTGGGTCACCAAAATAAATCGTTCCATCTAATCGCTTTCAACTACCTACATGATCCTGAACTAAAATACGCTCAGTAGAATACTATATAGGCCTTGTTTTCTGTCGCATATGTGGGCCGTTTGTGCACGTATCGGGATGATAGAGATTGGGACTCAACTCTCATAATAGGCTTCTGGCGAGCAAATTGATATCCGGTACAAAAATGAACCAAATCGGTTCGTGGGAAGTACGAGTGTTCACATTACAAACTTGCTATTTACAACGCTTTCTATTGTTCTACACCGCCCCTCGTAATTATGTGTCCACCCCGAAAACTTCGAATATCTTTTTTTATGACGTGTTTCGACGGATGGATTGTATTAACAAAATCGGCAGAATCCGGCTCTGTAACCAACGCCACTACATATTTTTGCTTAGATACAAAAGTAGAGGAAATATCGATGTTTTTTCAGAAAACATGTTTTTTTCCGATCCACATAATTATGTGTCCACCCCCAAAAAACCAAGTAAAACGAAGAAGCGAGACCTAAACTCAAATGAATTCCTAGGTTTTTGACCTCGAGGACTACGGTAATCAACATTCCGGGACGGTTGGATGCAGCCTGTAAATTTTAGAAAATTCGATTTTTGTATGAAAAATCGGTTTTTCAACTAAAAGTTTTTAGTTTTGTATGATGACAGCTACGGTTACCTATGCACGAAAAGCGTAGCCTATCGCCGTCATATCGGTATTAAAATCCCGTTATTGCTTCCGTTGGGACTGAGAAGATCCACACTTCCTCTGTTAGCCCGCAAGATGTATGGCAGAATTTGTGTATAAGCTTGGGCGGGACCAAGGAAAGCAAATACTGAAATTTTCGAGACAGTTAGCCGGGAGTAATCGGTATTACATACCGATATCGTATCGGATACAGATATTACATATCGATTCGTCGTTGATTTAGGTGGCTTCGCTTAGCAAACTTAATTAATTCTATGTTATGTAAGTATGTATGGCCGTCCAGCTTCTAACTAGTTAAAACAACAACTTTTACTGCCTCATTCCTAGTCGAAAAAGAACTTCGTCCTAGCTGCGTTTCTCGTGCTCACTGCTCTCTCCTTTCTCAGCATCCTCCACCTTTCCGGGATATCTCCCAGTCTCGTCCCAATTCACCCAAAGAACAGCTCCCGAGTCTCGGAGATCGATGTTATTCATACTTTTTCTAACGTTTATCCTACTATGTATAAAAAAATAGTTTCTGTGTGTGTGTGGACACTTTGCATAAAATCCCGGGTTCCAGCCATAACTCGAAGGGAAGAGGATTTTATGGCTCAGAAGTAAAGTGTTTAGGGGTAATCGAAGGCGTAGATTACTGCCCGCATATCAGGTTTTTACTAAAATGACGTTTTATACCTTATTTTAGCGATTTAAAAACATATGGAAATAGACTAATTTGCATACGGCTATTAATTCGGCTCATTCTGGGCTTTGCGGGGTTCCGAGTCGGTTGCTCACGTAATTCCTGTGGTGCCTTTCCCTAACGTAATTCGTAATATTAATGCAAATTATAATGTGCAGTGCCCGTGTATCAAAGGGCCTGGCCGAGAGGCCAGGGTTGAAAAGTCGCGAAGCGGCTTTTCAACCCTGGTAATATATGAATTTCCAGGAGTTACACGCGTCCTCAATTTATTGAAGTTTATTTTACCCATCTAACCAGTATACTAGACCCTTGGCATAACCAAATGGCTCGCAGCTTTTTTATGGACTAATCGGTTCGCCTGCTGGCTGTTCGGGGCTGTACAGTTCCGCAAAGATACTCAACATAGCCTCTATCTTAATTTTGTATGATGTAACAATCTCGCAATGATTTCCATTTAAATTTTTCATGTTATGGATTTTCACGGCATTTTTCTTTTTCAGGAGTAACGACTCGTCATGCTTGGCTTTGGACCAGCCGGCTTCATCAAAAGCGGGCCTCACAAATTCGTGATTTGAAAGGATACTTAAATGGTTAGTAGCACTTTCATAAATGACAATCAAATTTAGATAAGGAAAGCCTATACGAGCGGCAAATTTCATCGTCAGCCTCAGAGGAGATTGCTAATCATCCACGAAATAGCATAGCGCAAAAATGTAGGCCAAGAAAAGTGATGGGATTCAATAGATCTTTATAAAGAAATTTTTTAGACCACAGCACCGTGAATATAGAACTTCTTGATTCTTGAAGCAAACCAAGTCCATAACAAGTGGAAAACATTCTTTACATTTCTGTACCAAATTAATATGCTTGGTGGCCAAAATGGAACGGTGTTACGACAGAACAAAAATCGGTGTGAGTTTTACGATGGTACTTTTATTAGGATACCCTAATGTCTGATTGCATATTCTTTTTGCCGCGGAAACCTCAAGAGGCGTTGGTGCATCTTAAAGGGACTAGGAAGCGGGAAAAACGACCCCACTCCCCGACTGGGTATCGACAGCTACTCCCCATCCCTAATGACAGTCATTATGTATTTTTACAATTATTATGTGACAGTCAAAAGGTCTGGCGCGTCACTGTAGATACGCACCCAAGCCATGGGGTGGTTCTCTCACAATAGTCAGTTTATATCCAAATCAATAATTACTAATACGCACTTTTAGGACAAATTCACCTACATGGGCGATCGCGATTGACATCACAGGACTACAGCCGCCAGGAAATTTCAGTCCCAAGAGATAGCTCGATTTTACCGCACTCTCCTTTTCCTTTCTTTAAAAAACAACTGCTCCGAAAAATTAGGATCTTTAGTGAGTGTGATTGCTTTACTGTCGCCCTACAATACCAAGGTTTCTAGGCAAGGCAACGTTTTCAAGCGGCCCAACAAAGAAAACAAAAAAAACCAAATAACAGCTCAAAGCAACTTTCGAGCTAATTGGGCTGACAGGCCACGAAAAATGTTGCCACTCACGGGCAAAAATCGCCTAAAATGACTAAGAAAGTATCAATGGGCAATTTCATCGTATGCGGCAAAAATACAGAAAATGCCAGATGCGGTGCGAATGCCAGATGCTAAAAGAACACGCACGCTATCTCAATTTTCTGAAACGCTTCTTTTATTAATCCGTTTGGCTAACACCCCAAACAACTGCTTCCAATTCATTTTCTTTTTGATTCATGCAAATTCATGCAAATTCCATAAATGTAGAAAGAAAATCACAATTCCTCCAAAGCCACCCAATCCGCAAAGCGAGAACCTCACCAATTAAAACGCGCAACAAAAAATCAGAGTCAGAAGCATCAGAAACATCCAAAAGCGCATCATTAAGAGTTTCTATTGATTTTCCATTTTTCCGAATATCTGTTTTTATTGATGTTCTGGCTTTCATGCACAAAACGCCTAAAAACAAAACAAAAATTGTCGAAATTCCAGATTTTCTATGGAAAATTTTGGCCCAGCAAGCAGGTCTAAAGGGAAACCGAAAACCCTGCAAAAATGGACAAATGTTTTTTGGGCGGCTGAAGCAGCAGAAACCACATGTAAGGCTTTATTCTTTATCAAAAATGGCCAGGGCGAACGGAAATTTGCACGAACACGGCACATGTGGGCGGGGGAAGTCAGCTTTCGATCGTCGTTTTTCACTTCTCGCGGCCTCGTCCCTATTCGCCCAAGGCGAAGAAGCGATGGGCGTCGCCGGTCTTGTACGAATCGAGCAATCTCCAGACGTCCTGCTCTTCGTTGAACAGCTCTTAAAAAATGGAAATAAGAATGAGCCGTTTGGCCGGATGTGCTGTCTCAGAATGTTTTTTCACGCTGTCAATTTTTCCGAAGAGCTTGCCCAATTATAGTCGAAGCACAGCGAAGCGCAGATGGCCTAAAAACCGTCGGTTTTGCTTGATGAGAAGAGTTCTTACAAAATCGCAGAGGACGACGCGGCGCAGCAAAGCACCGTATGCTTTGAGGTACGCGCGGGCGTCCTTTTCGAAAATCGTCTTTTTGATTCGAGTATCCTGAAAGTTACTTATATCAAAAGCTAAAATTGAGAGATAGACAGAGATAGAGAGAGACAGCGAGAGAGAGAGAGAGAGAGGGAGATAGAGAGCGAGAGAGAGCGAGGGGAGAGAGCGGGACCATAAAACCGCCGACCTGAGCACTAAGTCCTTTTGATTTCATGCGCTGGTGTGCTTCTAGGAGCGTAGCGAAGGCTTGGCAGTGTTGCAGACTGTCCTCAAAAGCACGCTCCCTACAAAAACTAGTTCGGTTCTAGCGAGCTCAGTTTTATCCATCCGGAGCCGCGCGACAAAAATTACTGCTTTATTCTTTCCGGCTCCGTGTGGCTTTTGATTTACATTTTAGCAACAAAATTTTTCCGAGACAGCATACCGTCGGTCCCAATAGTCACAACGGCACAGCATGAAAATCTGAGGTTGGAGGCTGATCACGAGCCCATCACGGCTCTAAAATTTTGGATTCGATGAACTCAGGGTTCAATCCACCGTCTCGGTGCGCCGAATCAGCCAGGCGCTGCAAAAAATTCATGACTTCGACCATCAGGACCACTGCTAAGTACCTGGCGCAAATCTTGAAGCAGCCCGGCAGCCCTTCAGCCAATCCCGCCACAAGAACGAGCAACTCTGCAACAATGTTCGTGGTAAATAGACGATGCAAGCCAATGCTTACCCTTCATATTAAAAGGCGAGCGATCCGTCCTTATGGCTCTGGTGCACAGAACCAGAATGCGGTCGATCTCGCGCTCGCCACGCAGCCATTCCTGCATTGAGTCATCGGGGTTTCAACTTGCAACAAGGCCCGTTTTTGTGAAATTTGCGCCAATCCAGATATGTTTACCGGCGGGCGATCGTTTTTCGAGAGTCCTATTTCCGAAATCACTTTTCGAAAACTATTTTTTTGAACATCATATTTCGAAAAATTTGCTTTTTTATTTTATACCCTTTCCGGCCATTTCCTATCGATAGCCGGACGCAAATTTTTCAAAATTTGATTTTTGGAAAACTGAGCTTCGAAAATATGACTTTCCATAACATCATTTTTCGAAAAATTCGAATTTCGAAAAACGAATTTTCGAAAAAGTGATTTACGGAAATGTGTAGGCAAACCCTATTTGGTCAAAACCCTACTATATATAAAAAAAATAGTGTTTGTGTGTGTGTGTGTGTGTGTGTGTGTGCATTTGCATGCAACTTCCGTCCGTATGTTCCAGTCGTATCTCAATAGGAGAGGAAGCTAAGGGTACGTATGATACGTCATTAGGTGCGTAATGGTCATGACACGACTGCACGCATATGAGATTTTTCAAAATCAGCTGTTTTCGATATTAAAATTAAGTTTTTGTGAAAATCTCGCTCAGCCTCTTTGTTAGGAATCAATTAGCATGCACCGGAAGTGGGGGAAGCCTATATAATGGGCGAGAGGACGCGAGTTTCATTTTTCTGCACAGGAATTCAGGTGTTTATGCAATGTGACGGAGTATGGGGGTAAGACGGGGGCCAGGGTTGAAAAGTCGCGAAGCGGCTTTTCAACCCTGGTGTTTCCTAAAACTGCCTCATTCGCGATTTTCCCAAGGTAATCAACGATAAAAACCAAAAACCACCCCCCCATTTTTTATGGGTTTCCTAACTTAAATAACTCGAAAATTGCGATTCCGAAGATTTGGCTAACATATTCGGCGTAAACTGTAAACAGCGCAAAATTCCGCACAAGATGTGGTTGGTTCCAAAGTGAAAGTCTAAAGACGCTAAAAACGTCTCCCTGGAAGTATTGGGACCTAATAAAACTACCGAAATCATCTGTCGAAAGGAGTTGACGGCCAGCAAAGGGCATTGATCCTTGTGAGGCGTAAGGTTGACCAGGAAAGCTGTGGAAAGTTGGATGGACAGGGTGCCCGAAAATCACCCCACCTCCCAGCCGGCCTCACGATTTAGCTATCCGTCGAAAGCTTTCGGAAAGGCGAGTCCAGAACGTCTCTCCAATTTTCAGAATCTTTACTGGTAGCCCAACCCCATTTTTTGCGAAAAACAGCGTGGATACCGCTAAGCCGATTAAATTGAGTGTTTTGACAAAAAAAGCATCTTTTTTGCATGAAGAATCCCAAAAATCGGGCAAAAAATTCCGAAATTTCAAATTCAGTTAGACAAGCCGGACACCCCTTTTCGAGAACATTCGGTAGATACCTAAATTGTAAAAATCGGACACGTCGGCAGCCGGCGAGAGAAGGGGGGGAGGGGGGTGATTTTTTGGGCCACCCTGTACAATGCCCCGCGGAACTGCATCCTAACAAGGAGTGCTTTTTTGAGTCGTCGGCAAAACCTTACGAAACCTAGCTCATTCGATAGAGAATTCGATTCTGAACAAAACCCCGTTGTTCTTTTTTGCAGAATGGCTATCCCTGATTTTATAAAATTTCAAAACTGCACTCAAAAGCCTCTCTTTTGGCTCGAAAGGCACTCATGGTAAGAGACGGTCACTAGTATTTTAATTTTATAAAATCAGAGATAGCCATTCTGCAAAAAACAACAACGGGGTTTTGTTCAGAATCGAATTCTCTATCGTCTGAACTAGGTCTCGTAAGGTTTTGCCGATGACTCAAAAAAAAGCACTCCTTGTAGGATTGAAACTTGCCAATGGGCTGCTCGTAGTAGACCTTGAAGCTCGGAACTTTCAACAAGGACAACTGGGGAAGTCGCGTCACCGTAACTGGTAACGAGGCGCGCAGTAGTTTGACCTGCTAAATGAGGGAAAATCCCCGTAGACACAAATCCATCAAGGACCCACCGGCAATCCATTCACCATGTTAGCAAACTTCTCCCAGAAAGCATATTCCCACCGGTAGCCCCAAAGAACATCCACAGCCACGGCACCGTACGTATCTGAACATACAGCGAAATTTCGAAATTCCACTGTGCCAACTTGAGGGTCCCTTGGTTCTGGACTTTGAGCGGGGGGGTTACCGGGGAACCAAATTTTTCACTGTGCTTCCCTACGGCCCTATCAACTATAATAATTTTGCTGTGGTCTCCGTCCGTCTGTCTGTCTGTCTGAAGCCGAATTCAACTCGAAGGGGAAAGGAGCTAGAGCTTAGCTCTCTTCGGATTCGGATAGAGCGTGGTCGGAAACCCCCAAACTGATAAAAAAATTCTGAAAAAGTTTTAATTTAAATTATTAAAATTAACTTTGAAAGTGGCGCCTTAATAAAACGAGTGGGGGCCCCTCTCCCGGGAGGCCACGCCCCCCTTTCCCTTCGCCCCTCTTCCCCAGGCCCCTTCCCGCGCCCAGATCGTTTTTTTAAGTTACTTTAATACTTTTTAATACTTTTTAATACTTTTTAATTATGTTAATTAATTATTTAAATCATCTAAAGCCATCGGGAAGGTATTTAGGTAGTTTTTGAAGGGGATTTCAGCCATGGGGGGTATCTAAAGCCATCTGGGGAGGTATCAAGTAGTTTTGGAGGGGATTTCAGCCATGGGGGTATCAAGTATTTTTGAGGGATTTCAGCCATGGGGGGTATCTAAAGCCATCAGGAAGGCTTTTAGGTAGTTTTTGGAGGATTTCAGCCATGGGGGGGTATCTGAAGCCATCTGGGAGGTATCAAGTAGTTTTTGAAGGGGATTTCAGCCATGGGGGTATCGAAGTAGTTTTGAGGGGATTTCAGCCATGGGGGGTATCTAAAGCCATCAGGAAGGCTTTTAGGTAGTTTTTGGAGGGGATTTCAGCCATGGGGGGTATCTGAAGCCATCTGGGAGGTATCGAAGTAGTTTTTGAAGGGGATTTCAGCCATGGGGGTATCGAAGTAGTTTTTGAGGGGGATTTCAGCCATGGGGGGTATCTAAAGCCATCAGGAAGGCTTTTAGGTAGTTTTGGAGGATTTCAGCCATGGGGGTATCTGAAGCCATCTGGGAGGTATCGAAGTAGTTTTTGAAGGGGATTTCAGCCATGGGGGTATCGAAGTAGTTTTTGAGGGGGATTTCAGCCATGGGGGGTATCTAAAGCCATCAGGAAGGCTTTTAGGTAGTTTTTGGAGGGGATTTCAGCCATGGGGGGTATCTGAAGCCATCTGGGAGGTATCGAAGTAGTTTTTGAAGGGGATTTCAGCCATGGGGGGTATCTGAAGCCATCTGGGAGGTATCGAAGTAGTTTTTGAAGGGGATTTCAGCCATGGGGGGTATCGAAGTAGTTTTTGAGGGGGATTTCAGCCATGGGGGGTATCTAAAGCCATCTGGGAGGTATCGAAGTAGTTTTTGAGGGGGATTTCAGCCATGGGGGGTATCTAAAGCCATCTGGGAGGTATCGAAGTAGTTTTTGAGGGGGATTTCAGCCATGGGGGGTATCTAAAGCCATCTGGGAGGTATCGAAGTAGTTTTTGAGGGGGATTTCAGCCATGGGGGGTATCTAAAGCCATCAGGAAGGTATTTAGGTAGTTTTTGGAGGGGATTCCAGCCATGGGGGGTATCTGAAGCCGTCAGGAAGGTATTTAGGTAGTTTTTGGAGGGGATTTCAGCCATGGGGGGTATCTGAAGCCGTCAGGAAGGTATTTAGGTAGTTTTTCAAGGGGATTTCAGCCATGGGGGGTATCTAAAGCTATCAGGGAGGTATCGAAGTAGTTTTTTAAGTGGATTGCATGAAGGGTAGCCCGAAGGCCAGATGGTTACAGTCGCGAAGCGACTGGAACCATCTGGTAATAACATATAAACCATTTTTATAGCATTTTACTTAGTTTTCAGTTAGAAAAACAATATAAAACCAACAAATATTTCCGAAAATTTGACTTTTTGATCAAAAATGAATGAAAAATGATCAAAAACAGCTCCAAATTTTCGAATTTTCAAAATTAAAAAATGCTTTATCATTTTCTAGCAATTAAAAACTACTCAGAATGCTATCAAAATACATTATATATCATCAACATGTAAGTGAAAGACAGAAGTTTGTTCCCCCCCCCCGCTAACAGTCCAGAACCAAAAATCAATGCGTTGCAGACCTGTCCCATACGGCCATCCATCCTTGATCTCGTTCACTTTGGAAATGGTAAGGATAGTTGCTTGGAGATTCGGCTTCCAGGGCTCGCCGTTCACCCATGAATGCGGCGCGCCGGATAGCTGCGGAGAAAAGCCGGGAACTGTTCGCGCTAAAGTTGCTTACCATGCGAACGCGCGAGTTGTTGGCGAGTATGTCTACGAGCTCGGTGTAGTTGATGACTTCTTGGTCCCGCCGTGGGTCACCCAGGTCGGTATTGAGATTCACTTGACACGCCCAGACACCCGAGTCCATTATACTGAAAGCAAAATTTGTTTAGAGGCACACATCGGCCCAAAAGAGCAACATTTTTGAGGCTATTTCGCGGGGGGGGGGATAGGGCGAAATCAATTTTCCCTTTCTTACCATCTATTTTTTCGGCTTACGTGCAGTTTCTCGACACCCCGTTGTCGTAGGGGCCTGTAAAGTATACGAAAATACTAGCCTGAGCAAGACGAAGATTTTTGTATACTTTACACAACTGTAAAACAACAGAGAGCCGAGATACAAAAGTTGAGTGCCGGCTGGGGGAAGGGGTAAAATGCACTCTTACCAATTTTTCAAATATAAATCGTGGAAGTTTTTCTGAATAGTCTTTCCGATTGCTAAACGTGAAAAACATATAAAATTTTTGTACAAAAATTTTAAAAACATAGAGTTTTAGACGAAAATGGCGGATTTTGATCGAAATGCCACTTTTCAAAACCTTGGAGATATTTTGCTCGTTCAAATATATGTTTTTGACTAATAACACTATTAAAATATTTTCTAGTTGGGATAAAGTTGCAAGGTGCCAACGGGGCTACTGTAAAAAAGAATTTCTTCGAGCCATTAATCTGCCTTACTCCAGATCAGATGGGAGATCGACAGCCATCCCGTCGCTTCTGGGAAACCTCTTGTAAAAAACGAAGTCGCTTAATTAAGCATCTCAAGAACACCATCCTAGTGTACCAATCGCGGTCGATGGAGATTTCGCCAGCCGAAAGCACAGCCTCCCAATATTTCGGAACGGCCGTGATGAAGGCCTAAATTGGTTAGCGCCTACAGGGTGCCCGAAAAGGAACCAATCCCCTCCAGCGGTCGGGAGAAAAGTCGGATCGGCATGATTTTTACACCATTCGAAAGCCCTTGAAAAGGCGAGAATACAAGCGCTATCGTTTGTGCAACAATTTTTAGCCCGCGCTCGATATTGAACGATCCCTTTAAAAACGTAGAATCAGCGTCGTCCTGTTTGCGTTGGCAATCAATTTAACATGCTGATTTTGCATAAAATCTGACGTTTTCATGGATTAAACAGCTTGACCGCTTAAACAGCGCTGACCCCCCGCCCCCGCATTGCACAATTTGAATTTGGAATTTGAATGCAAAATTTGGCTGAATTCCCGGTCGGCGGGCGTACGGACATTAGAAATTTATATATAGTAGATTTAGTGAATTCAAGTGGCTATATTCAAAAACGAAAAATGCTTGTCTGCTCGCCTTTTCGAGAGCTCTCGATAGGTAGTGAAATCGTCAAAATCGGACACATGGTTAGAGTGCAGTTTGCCCCCCCCGCAGCCGGCGCATAGCTTTTCTCTCTCGGCCCCTGTTTGTCTCAGGTGTGTAAAGTATACCAAAATGTTCATCCTTCTCTGGCCAGTATTTTGGTATACTTTATCACCCGGTGTCCTAACGGGGAACCGAGATACGGTAGGTGGGGGGGGGGGACGCCGGGGGGAGGTACACTGCACCACAAGCCAGACACACTTCTCAGTCGCTAGAAAGGGGGTCGGTTTTTTGGGGACACCCTGCAGACGGTATAGATGAATACAGTTCGCCAAAAACACCTTGAAAAGCGGGTCAGCATACACCATTTCAATCATATCCGTCGTTCCCATATAAGCCACGATATGCATTTGGACTTCGACGGGAAGTCGTAGCAGCTGCTCGACGGATAGGTAGCTGACCCGGGGTACGTTTTCGGTATCTGCAGCCGTAGCTTCTGACCCAGCCGGAGCCGGATGGCCACCGAGCCAGCCCCACTAAATGGGATTATTGGGCTCTGACGACGATGTAATTTAAAAACACCTGGTAGTGGGTAAAAGCCTACCAGCGTCGAGCAGAATCGGAAGAAAAATCCAAGCATCGCCGACGCGAAGCGACCGCTGCGGCCCTTGTGTACAATTTTAATGCCATACGCGGTGGGCCCGATGATTTGCATAGCTTCGCATGCAAATCGGGCATGAATTATACGTATGCAGATTGCAGGGTAACGTTCAGTTCACCCCCCCCCCCCAGACTGCGCCCAACTTTTGTATCTCGGCCGTCTGTTGATCTACAGTTGTGTAAAGTATAAAAAAATCTTCGTCTTGCTCAGGCTAGTATTTTCGTATACTTTACAGGCCCCTACGACAACGGGGTGTCGAGAAGATACAAAACGTGGGGGCCGGCTGGGGGGGGGGGGGGGGGATGGTCCACAGCGATGGTCGCGCCATACAAACCAACACCACCAATTTCATGTATCGCTCTAGCTCTTGATTTTCTTGTTTTATTTTTGTTTGCATTTTCTTGTTTGCATTACCTTTTCACTGGATTTTGGAAAATTTACTTAATTTTTGTCTTTTTTGCAATAAACGATCGATAACGTACAAACGTTGGATGGCAACGATGAATCGGCCATCCGGAAGGGTTCAGGTGCGTTAATACTGCGGGTTTGTTTTTTTGGGTGTCCTCCTGACTAACCTCCGCGATAATTTTCTTTTCGCAGCCGAAGAGGCCAAGGACTTGTTTTCGGTAGGCCTGAAATCGAAGGTGAACTTGCTTACCACCAGGCCCGTAGGAGGGGGGCCTGGGGCCCCCCCCGAAATTCGGCCTCCGCTACGGGCCTGCTTACCACCATGCTATTAATGCCGTATTTTCCTCTGATAGAACAAAAAAATAAGGTATCTCAGCAAAGCCAATAAGGCAGTGGTATCTTTGGTTCAACAGTAAATCCAAATATAACCATCAGTGAGTCGACGGCCGGGTAGCAAGCGATTAACAGGGGAAAATGTTGAGCTCCAGGGGCGGAGCGGAGGTGGCGCAGGTGCTATTGTTTTCTAGACTGTCCCGATCATCGGGAACTGCTGAATTTGTAATCAAGTTCGTACCAGAAACAGGGCTGCAGCTAAAATCAAAGTGATTCTAAAAATGCCTATTGTGAATCGAGATCTTTGCGCAAAAACGACCAGGTACCCGAAAAAAGCTCTTTGCGAGTTGTCCCTCTCGTGCTCACTGCTCTCTCTCATTTCTCTGCACCCTCCTCCTCTCTTCGATCTCTCCCAGTCTCGTCTCAGTTCACCCACTCCCGATTCTCGGAGATCGATCTTATTCATACATTATTAGCGCGTCTGTGCTAATTTAAAAAAGTTATGAAGTGCCTAAGTTATTGAACTATATTTTACCTATTCTAACCAATATACTAGACCCTTGGCATAACCAAATGGCTCGCAGCTTTTCACTGGCTAATTGGTTTGCCTGCGGGCCGATCGGGGCTGTACGGTTCCGCAAAGATACCCAGCACATATCCTCTATCTTTATTTTCTACTATTTAGCAAATAATTAATGTTTTAAATTTTATATTTTAAGATCTTATGAATTTTCATGGCATTTTACTTTTTCAGGAGCACCGTTTCCTCATGCCTGGCCTTGGACCAGCCGGCTTCATCAAGAGTCGGTTTCAGCAAAAATGAAATTCTTCATTTCAATAGTTTTTAAATGGTAGGTCCTTTATTGATGGTACCAACTATAAGACAATTACTAATTTTATTTCAGGAAAACACCAAAAATGCTGTAAGCTTTCCCTGCGCCTGAGAGGAAAATATTCGTCATCTACGGGTGAGCTTCCCGATGCCAAAATTGGACCTAAAGAAGTGGCGATGGGTTTTTTGACATAATTTAACCTTGGTTTTCTCAGACAACTGCATCAATGCGCTGAATGTACCCCAGGATTTATGCGACTGCGCTCGCCACTTTTTACGGGGGGATCGCCTCAAATGCCGGCCAAAAGTTTGAAAATCTCAAGCGTTTCTATCTCTGCCTATTTCTGTTCCTAATAATTCGTGTTCGAAAAATGTATTGCATTTTGTGACTGTGATTCCCCCAACCACCAAAATTGCGTATTGCGTGGACTAGGCGCCCTCCGAGAAGCCTCGAACTCGTAGGCCTGACAGGGCACGAAAAATGCTATCACTCGCGAGCAAAAATTGCCTAAGCTTCCTCAGAAGACCGGGAAAGGCTAGAATGAGGGAAGGAAGACCAGCCAGAAAATGATCCCAGCAAATCAAAAAATAGACCGACGGCCAATTGTAAACGTAAGGAATGGCTCGGAATAAAAAAAATGCTTAGATAGTGCTGCAAATACGCTGCGTTGCAGACCATCAAAAGTACGGTCGAATACTCAGTGCGCGGACACACGGAATCAATTTGCAAACGTAATAGACTGGCTAAATCGTCAAATAAAAATGGAAGAGGCCTAGGTAGTACTGCAAATACGCATCACTACAAAGGATCAAAAGTACGGTCGAATACTCAGTGCGCGGACCCACGGAATCAATTTGCAAACGTAATAGACTGGCTAAATCGTCAAATAAAAATGGAAGAGGCCTAGGTAGTACTGCAAATACGCATCACTACAAAGGATCAAAAGTACGGTCGAATACTCAGTGCGCGGACCCACGGAATCAATTTGCAAACGTAATAGACTGGCTAAATCGTCAAATAAAAATGGAAGAGGTCTAGGTAGTACTGCAAATACGCATCACTACAAAGGATCAAAAGTACGGTCGAATACTCAGTGCGCGGACCCACGGAATCAATTTGCAAACGTAATAGACTGGCTAAATCGTCAAATAAAAATGGAAGAGGCCTAGGTAGTACTGCAAATACGCATCACTACAAAGGATCAAAAGTACGGTCGAATACTCAGTGCGCGGACCCACGGAATCAATTTGCAAACGTAATAGACTGGCTAAATCGTCAAATAAAAATGGAAGAGGCCTAGGTAGTACTGCAGATACGCATCACTACAAAGGATCAAAAGTACGGTCGAATACTCAGTGCGCGGACCCACGGAATCAATTTGCAAACGTAATAGACTGGCTAAATCGTCAAATAAAAATGGAAGAGGCCTAGGTAGTACTGCAGATACGCATCACTACAAAGGATCAAAAGTACGGTCGAATACTCAGTGCGCGGACCCACGGAATCAATTTGCAAACGTAATAGACTGGCTAAATCGTCAAATAAAAATGGAAGAGGCCTAGGTAGTACTGCAGATACGCATCACTACAAAGGATCAAAAGTACGGTCGAATACTCAGCACGTCGACACACGAAATCAATTTGCAAAAATGATAGACTGGCCAAATCGTCAAATAAATAAAGTGCAAGAGGCCAAGGTAGTACTGCAAAGTGCCCCGCGCGCAATGCACCCGACGAGACTTTCAAATGTTAAAGGTATATGCTCGCAACCTCCCACATCGTCTCCGCCAAGGCCAACGCCCCCAACCCGGCCCAGCTAGCTGTTCCCCCAGTAGCAGCCATGAGCCCTTCCCAACGCGCCCCCATGTCTGCTCCCCCCGCAGCTGACCCCAACCAGCACTCCCCATTCGGAATCCTTAGCCCCCAAGTCAAAGACTACTTCGACCTAGCGTTTGAACTCTTACCTTATTGAAACTCTTACTTACATAATACTATGTACTCTTGTAATTTGGCTATCTTTTTTTTCGTCTATCTCGCTTTACTTTTCAACGAAAACATAAATCGTAGAAAGAAAATCACATCTCCTCCAAAAGCACCCAAGCCGCGGCACGGGAACCACACTAATAGTAGCGAGCCACAAAAATCAGCGCGATCAGCATCGAAAACGTCCAAACAAAAATCACAAAACTCGCAATCACCAAATCACATCTAGATTCAGGCACGTCAATTCGTTTCCCATCCAGCGAGTCTCCCAATCAAATTCACAATCCTCTTTTCCCGTAGATTTAACTACATTTAATAATTGTGAACGACCAGCCAGGAAATGCCCCACGTCCACAATAAAAACGATCGCAAAAGCACTTAGCAAAGCCTCACTATGCGCTTTTTGCGGATCCGCGACCCACAAGTTTAACACATGTCCGCTCCGCGTAGACAAACGACAGCCCTGCCGTCGAGTGACATGTAATGGCCGACTACATCACCGAAATCTCCCGCACGGCCCGCGTAAGCATAACCCTGAATCTTATAACGTCCCTGAAAATCCCCCTAGCAACGCCTCGCATTGGCTACCCTGGACTTTGACCTCGACGATTTAGATGTTTTTCTCGTAAATAACGACCAGAAACCCGAATTTCTAGTATTTTTTTTATTTCAGCCATTTTATATAATCATATTGTATCTTGAAAGGTATTTAAACATGTTGAACGCAATAAAATACTTGGAAAAATGAAAAAACTGAATAAAAACAAATCAATAGAGTCAACACAAAGATCACATTAAACAATTGTCCAGAGTGTGTCCAGAGACCAACGGCACGGACAGATCGGATCGGAATGATAGTTCAACCATATGCGTTTTTTTTACCTTTGGCAAGCACATTTCAGCAACATTTTATTTCCATCAAGCACTAAATCTCTTCCAATCTTTTACAAATCCCGTCGAGCCCAATGATCCGTTCGATCCACCCACAGAAGCGGTACGTGTCGGTAAATGCGGCTGGAAAATTTTAGCGCCTGGATTTTTGGTGCCAACTTCTACCGTATTCATTATTGTCGTATTGACAGTTGCCGGGACCACGGCTGATGATGCCCACTTGGATGTTCTTGAATTTGCCGGATTTTTTGGAGAAGTATTCGCGCGCGATCGGACCTCCGGAATCACCCTGGAAAATAGGGTGGTGATTGGTTGTAGACGATCTATGGAAAATCGCCAGCCACGCTCGCGACGCAGCCACGTCACCTCTAGTCACATCCGCAGATTCTCTCACTCACCTCTCATTCACCCCTAGTTTAGAGGCGAAAAGCGAGAATCTGCGGATGCCATTCCTGTAATCGCGACGCCACTTTAAACTTCCAAGATATTCTAATTCCCAGAATCGGTATAAAAATTCAGGCAGTGAGGGTTGAATTGGGCAAACTTTGGCTGACCAGCCCCTTTAAAAACCCACCGGACATGGTCCCCTTAAAAATCCGGAAGCGCAGATCATCAGCTGCATGTAGTCGGTGGGGAACTGTCGGGTGCATTCCTTTTCGGACATGGCTGTCATCGGGGCTGATAGGAGTGAAGGCATCATTACCGGAACTTAAATCGATAGCTTGAATTTGCGGAGCATTTAAGAGCAGTATGAGCCGGTCCTTAACTGGATAACTGGCTCCCTGTACCGCATGATAGTGCAGACCACACCTTACATTACCTTTACAATACCTGTATTTTAGCGTACTCTCTATACCCTGGGCCATGTCGACTCACACATGTTCGTGTAGCCCCAGCCCATGATCGTAGCCTTTTGACCGGCTGGCCACAGCTTCTCCTTGGCGTTGTTGACGAGAATGGCCGGGCCCACCTGGCCTCCGTAGGTCAGCTTGGTTTTTAGCTGAAACGTGGCTGGGATATGCATTAATCATAATCAACATTCGATGCATTAAGGTGTGAAATATACCTTAAGGACAGCAATGTCGTTGTAGAACCAAAAGTCACTGCCTTGCGGGGTCTTTCCCGACTTGTTAACAAAGCCCTCGTGCATGATGACTTTTGTTACATCGATCATTTGCTGAAATTTAGAAAATTAGGGGTATAAAGAGAGCGAGAGAGAGAGAGAGAGATAGAAAGAGAGAGGAAAGCGAGAGCGAGAGAGAGATAGAGAGAGAGTGAGTGCAAAAGAGAGTGAGAGATAGGGAGGCGGAGAGTGCGAGAGTGAGAGAAAGAGAAATAAGGATAGAGAGAGAGAGAGAGAGAGAGAGAGAGGGGGGGTAGAGCGGTAGAAAGCGAGAGAGAGAGAGGGAGATAGATAGAGTGAGCGAGAGTGAGAGCGAGAGCGAGCGAGTGGGGAGAAAATGATATCTGCACATACCCCGGATTTGGTTGGGTCCGAGTTTATGGTCCCCGCCTGGACCTTCAAGGTGTTTTTGTAGGGAATACTAAAAGTTATCGCTCGTATTCCGGAACTAACATTTCTGTAAGCCTACTGTTTCCAAACACAATGCGCGGCCGTCAACACCCATTGCTGGTTCAGGATCGTCGCACCGCATTGGGCTTTGAATTTCCTGAATTCTCTTTGTTAGCATCTTTTTCGATAAATAGCTCTAGGTTATTGTTTTTTATTACCTTGAATCCCTACCACGCTGACCCGGTAATAACCTTTTCTATTCAAACTACAACTCTCTTACCCGGTGGTCGGATCCTTCCGGTGTAGGGAGGCCATAAAGGGATATTCTTTTAGGTCGAGCACGTGGTCGCCGTGTGCGACCATTTTCAGCTGCAGTGACATTTTAGTGACATTACAGAGTATTTGTAATATTTTGAAAAACCTTCTTTCTATAGCAGAAGAACATACCTCGACGATATTGAGAATACCCATAAAAAGTAAAATTTTGAAGGACATTTCGAAAGATGAGCAAATATCGGGGCATGGTCTTTTTATATTGTAGCTACTTCATTAAAATTCCTCCCAAATTTACGCATTTTAAAAGCGATATGCTTCTAATAACCCGCCGGGTGGTTTGTGTATTTTTGGGTCTAAGATTACGGCAATATCATTGCATATGGATTTTCCGAAGGGCCTATTTTTGGTACAACTACAGTAAACTACTGACGGTTATCAAAAATTGCTTACTACTACTACTACTTACGCAGCCTTAAAATACGTATTAGGCCGGTTTTAAGAAACTTCATGCTTTATGTATTTATTTATAAATAACATTAATAAAAAGTTCAAAACGAAAATATTGGCTGGCAAAGGCCCTTGGACCCGATTTTCCTCTCTATCCATCCGCAGAATTTTGGGACGTTAAGGTAGGCAGCTGCAAATTGTTTTTTTATGGTTCCGGCTGCTCATACCTTTCTCCTCAAAGGCGTAACTGCAGGTTCCGGGCCCATTACTGACGATACCGATGAGGATGTGCTCAATTTTCTTTTTCACCTCATACGGAAGGACCAAGGGGCCTCCGGAATCTCCCTGAAAGTGGATTTAATCGTTTAAAGGGACTAGATGATTCAAGAATCGAATTCCGACCATCTCGCCGAAAACCATCCCGCCGAAAACCACTTCGCCGAAAACCATTTTGCCGAAAAACCAACTCGCCGAAAACCATCTTGCCGAAAACCACTTCGCCGAAAACCATTTCGCCGAAAACCATCTTGCCGAAAACCATCTCGCCGAAAACCATTTCGCCGAAAACCAACTCGCCGAAAACCATTTCGCCGAAAACCATTTCGCCGAAATTCGCCGATTTCTAATTTTGCATGCAAATTTTTACGCGTACTTGCGGTCATCCCCCAGGTCACAAAAAAGTAAAGAAAGTTGCTTTTTTTCAGGGTCTCTGTGCCCGGACACTTCCCCTATGATTTGAGGCCGAAAACCGTTTGGCTCAGTCATGATCAGTGTTTTTGCCAGTATTAGACCAAAATGGAACAAGCCTGAAAAAAATTTGCATACAAAATTAGATTTTCGGCGAGTTGGTTTTCGGCGAGATGGTTTTCGGCAAGATGGTTTTCGGCGAAATGGTTTTCGGGGAGATGGTTTTCGGCGAAATGGTTTTCGGCGAAGTGGTTTTCGGCGAGATGGTTTTCGGCGAGATGGTTTTCGGCAAGATGGTTTTCGGCGAAATGGTTTTCGGGGAGATGGTTTTCGGCGAAATGGTTTTCGGCGAAGTGGTTTTCGGCGAGATGGTTTTCGGCGAGATGGTTTTTCGGCGAAATCGTGTTCGGCGAACTGGTCCGATACCTCAAGGATCGACTCCTCTTACCGCAAGGTCTCGACAATCTAAAACAAATTTCTTTACCGGACACGGTCCTTTGAACTCCTTCCCGGCGCAGACGATCATCTCCTGCAAATCGGCTGGATACTCCGTGAGGCACGTCTCTTTGTTGTACACGTTCTGCGAAGCGTACTCCAGCTGTGAGCTTCTTCTGCCTAAGAGGCTTCACAAGTCTTTAGGTCATCTCCAAAACTTACCAAACTCATTGAGCCCCCATCCCAGCACCGTCGCTTTTTGGCCGAATTTCGGGAACTTGTCGTCCTCCGACTTTACGAGCTTTACGGGCCCCACCTCACTGCCAAATTTTAGCTTTTTCGCTAGCTGAAAGGATTAACAGGGTGCGGGGTTCGGAGGCATCCAGCAGAGCCAGATACATCTTCAAATTCGTACGGAAAATAGCGCGAAAAATCGGACACTCAACCCCTCTCTGCGCGACATTTCAAAGGGGTCCTACCTTAATCACAGCAATGTCATTGTAGGTATAGTTGTGCTCCCCGCTTTTGGTTTTTCCAATCTTAATAGCAAAGTCCTCATGGACAATCATTTGGGAGACACCGATGGTTTGCTGAAAAAAATCTATATGCACAAATATGCCGCACAAAATCTCGGATTCCAGCGACGTGACGCGGCCGCGACGCGTCTGCTAACCCAATCGTTCTTCATACCCCATGCTCCGGCTCGTCCAAATCTGCGGTGCCAACGACGACAGCAAGCTTCTTTTTATCGCTAAAACTGTATTGAAAAATTCGATTAATTTTTACAATCCAGCCACGCAATGCCCGGCAGTGACTAGCCACTCGGCGTTCAGAATTGTCGCACCGCAGTTCGGTATCCAATTCCTATGAGTGTTTTTTTCAGAAAAAAAAGCTTTGAAAAACCCATTAATGTCCTTGACTTGGAGGGAGGCCATAAAATAGTATTCCTTCAGGTCCCAGACCATTTTCCCGTGCGCTAGCTTGTTGTGTCTTTCCTTAAACGAGAATAATGCTCATAGCCATTCCCCTAACGCTCGGAAAAATAATCTTACTTGCAGCGAAGAAATGAATGGCACGAATAACAGCCATTCGAGTAACATTGTTGAGAGTGAATGTATAAGGCCAAAAATTCTTGGCCTTTTGAAGTATGTTTATTCGATCTGTTACATATGTATTTCGGGGTTTGCAATGCGTCTGGTACCGAAATTTATTCGTTGAGAACCCGTAGATAAGGAATTATTGCTTTGGAAGTGTCATTCGACCCGTCTATTCCGATTCTGAAAAAAATCGAGAACCATAAAGAAATAACACATTTTCAGGTCATTTTGCAGGCTATTAAATGAGGTATGACACAAAATACATACCAAAATACATACAGAGCTCATTCAATTTTTCCAGATTTTTTCGTATGGCCTGAGTTTGATGGGTTTGAGGTTCTCACGGACTCGAAGTCCGTTAGGTAATGGAAACAGCCTAAAAACGAGATGAACAAGTTCCGGAAGGGAGCATTTCGCAATAGGCAGGTGATAAGCTTTGCCTGGCTCCAGTACAACACCAAAGTTACAACACGGTCATTTACAAACCTTGCTTAAAAATCCATACCTTTTTGCGTTCAATATAACTTGACTACGAAGTCGCGCGTGGATATGCTCTTGCGATTGACGGATACGGGACTGGAACGGGCTGGTCGATACTGTATTCTGGTCTTTAGGTGTCTTACGAGCAAAGGCTTGGACGACTAGCTGGGACATTCTTTTGCGATAGGCTTTCGTGGCAAAGAGGACGATGAGGCAGTTGAATATCGAGTGGAAACCGATCCAGAGAGGTGAGAGGCCTGCGACTGAAAGGAGATTTTGCAGGCACAATCCATAGTGAGAAAGCGATAAAGAGCGACAGAGAGAGAGAGAGAGAGAGAGAGAGAGAGAGAGTGAGAGAGTGAGAGAGTGAGAGAGTGAGAGAGTGTGAGGGACAAAGTTGGTGACAGAGAAAGCACCGAGGGAAAGAGAGAGTGAGAGAGCATGGAGAGCGAGAGAGAAAGCATCGAGAGAAATAAAGAGGGAAAGAGAGAGATTGCAATTTTTCTATGTTTCTTACTAAATAACGTCGGTTGCCATTCGGGGATCAACTCATAAGAGTATAATACGGCTAGTGTGGATGGAAAGCCAATGCATGTAAGCACGCATGTTGACTAAAATACATCGACCGTGAATTTGAAATCCAAATAGCTAGCTCACCTGCGACAAATAAATTTTAGTAAAGTAAAGGTGCATCTCCCGGGTCTGTTTGCTGACATATATCGCCTTTTTGAGGAGATTACGGTAGAGTGCGAGGATGGCGATGCTTGCGTAGATGGCGAAACTTATTAAAATGACGACCTATCGCACAGTCGCGGGATCGTTTTAAAATAGGCCGCTTGTTCGATGATGATTATTAAGCCACGACCGCAAAGAATCGGCTTTACTGGACAAATCTGAAAAAACGGCATTATAAAATTCTAAGCGTTTTATTAATGCGTCTGCTAATTGCGCAACAAGCTAGGGCCCGCTACTTGCAAGTTTTTATAATAAAAAATTCGGTTCTTTAGGATTCGCGGGGAGTATTCCGGGGGAACCAAATTTTTTCGGCAAAGGCCTAGATTTTTTATAAATTGCGGACGCGTTTCTAAATTGTTTTTAACTATTCCTGAGCATAAAAATGTACACAATTCTTAACCAAAAAAAATGTAAAAAATAAGAATTAGGTCGAACAATCCTATAGAACCTTTAGGATTCGCAGGGGAAAGACCCAAATGACAAATTTTCGACTTTTCAAACATTTTACTAAATTTTTCTGAAAGTTATTCTGCTTTAAATATAGTTAAGACTTACTAAAAACAATTCGAAAACACTTTATGTTGATTACTGGGTCACCGGGACCATCAGAAAAAATTGGTTCCCCCGGGAATACTTCGCCCCCCCCGGGAATCTTAAAGAACCAAAAATCCTTTTATAACCTACCGTAAGCGAATCATACTCCCGTAGCCCGCCTTGTCTATTCAACTGAACAGCACCAACAATAAAAATCGTAGACAAAAGCAAAAACAGAATCAGCGCCAGGAATTGATAGGCCAAAAATCGCCGGGGATGATTTATAAAAATTTGCCGCCTCCTGATGATCCCTATAAAATACATCGTGGAGACGAGGGCCGCGATCGCGACGAAGTAGACGACCTTTAAAAAACAGTTCAGGCGTTTTGGAAGCCAGTTTATTACCAGAATCGCGCAAATGTGATCTAGGGTAAATGGCAGTAGCGGCGTCACCTTGAACGCGAAAAGCGGGGTGTAGATGATGGGCTTGATGAGGGTGATCGTGGTGTCGGTGACCTGGCCGGTTACCTGAAAACATTGGAAAAAGCTTTGCTTATTTTTAACGTGTGTTTTATGGAGTAAACTAGCTTTAAAGTTTGCAAAAATCGGTAAAATCAGCCTGGAAAATCTGAGAAAGCGACCAAATTCTAGCCGTGGTGGTCGATTCGAAGAATTTTTTGCTGCATGAATATCGATAAGAAACTTTTTTAGGGATATGAATCTACAGGGTGTCCCAAAAAAAACGAACCATCTGGCATTTCGCCGTGTTACATCCAATCAGCCCCAAATTTTGAGCAAAGGTGTATCAGACCCTAAATAACAACAATCCTGACTTATAGCCTCGTAGCTATAGTAATTCTCGAGTTATAACGGAAATACTGATTTCCTCGCAATTCTAAGCAGTTTTTTCGGCTATCTTTTTGGACTTTGCATCGATTTGCATCGACTTCCGGCTGCGAATCCCTTGTTTCGCTAAAGACCCTGGGTAATTTTGCGTTGTAAAAAATCGCTTAAATCGAAGTTTATTTAGTTAATTTTCGTCCGGAAAAATTTCTTAAAGTAAAGAAGGCCTACCGGATCATTTTCACTTAATGTTTAAAGGGTCTAATTCCACGGAAACCCTAAGAAACATGGAAAATAAAGTTTGTTTTTGTTATAACTCGAGAACTACTGTAGCTACGGAGCTGTAAGTCAGGATTGTTGTTATTTAGGGTCTAATACGCCTCTCGTCGAATTTTGGGACCGATTAGATGTTACACGGCGAAATGCCAGATGGTTCGTTTTTTTTTGGGACATCCTGTAGTACCTAAAATCGCTTAATATTTTTACCGTAGACTTAATATGTAGGACAAAGCTCATGTCCTCTGTCAATTCAACATTCCGACAACATTTTAATCTTAAGTTGAATTATTCGGTCTTTATCAATATAAAAGTTTACAACGACCTTTTAACACGCGTAATTTACCAGTAAATAAATCTGGGTCCGCTTGTACTTCTTCGACATGGCCGACTTGATGCCAAAGATGCTGTACAGGGAGCCGTACCATAGAATCGTGGCCACAAACCAGCTCGCCGCATATACAAGGTTTACAAAATTTTCCGTTTCGATACTCGGCAAAACATCGAAACAGATAGCTGAGGTATTCGGAAGCAATAACATTCCGATTCAACCGGTTCGATTTTTGCCCGGCCGAGGTCTGGCAGGTGCATTTCCTATTGTCGACATTTTTTTTTGGGTGCGTCCACCCAAAAAATTAACTATTCACAAAAACATGCTGTTTGGGTGTCTGGTGTCGAATTGGCCTTGAAAAAATAAATCGCAACTACAGTACTTTGAGGGAAATCGGGAGAAAAGGCTGATTAGCTTGAGAGAACACGGCAAGTAGCATGGGAACGGACTTTGACGCCGGAACCGCTATTTCATAAATTATAGGATTTGTCTAGTTTTTGAGGTTCAAGTAATTCTGAGCCTCACAGCTTCGAAAAATTGCCTCATCCTGCTGATTTTGGGAGCCCCGATTTTAAAAATAGATTCTGGTTATTTCCGGACGTCATTTCCCCCATGGCATTGCCCCAAAATAATTTATTAGGAAAATAACATCCAGGCGTGTTGAAAGACCTTCGGAAAGTGGGTTTCATCCTACACCGAGATTAGTTTAAACCAAAGCCTAATCCTTGGCTGTCCTCAACCTTAGCCTACACCTAAGCATGATCTGACAAGGGAACCACCTATGGTCGAGGTGGCGTTTCATTATGGGACCCAGCCCATTTTGTGCAGAATTTTTTGCTGATTCCGAACCCGCTTTCAATTATGCCAAATAGCCCGATTTAAAAAGTTATGGCGATTTTAAGATCATATTTTAGCCCGCGGGCGGTCATCTGCCGCGATGCCCAACTTTTTTATTTTAATATGCCAATCCATTTTAAATAGCCTATCTTGTAGAGAATTTTTTTCTGATTCGAATGGTATATTTGATTACTGCGCTAATGCCTATCGATGTTCACTTATGGGAGTGTGAATTAGCCTGTTTTTCACCATTTCCCATACAAAAAACGAAGTCCATACCCAACTTTTTTGTCGTCGATTTTTTCGATTTTCAACGATTTTGAGTTAAATAGCTCATTCGATAGAGAAAAATTTTCTTAATATGATGGCGATATTCGTTTTTGATGAATCATCCGGGTAGTGCAAAATAAATGGCTTTGAAGTTGACAAATTTGGGAAAAATGGAACTTTGAAGCGCTATAACTTTTTAAAACGAGCTATTTGGCAAAAATGAGCAGCGGATTCGGAATCAGCAAAAAATTCTGCACAAAATGGGCTGGGTCCCATAACGAAACGCCACCTCGACCTCGGATGGTTCCCTTGTGAGCTAGGCCCAACCCCAAGCCCAAAGCACGGCCTGGGCCTAGCCAGAAGCGCTTTTTTGAGTTATCGGCAAAACCTTGTTAGCTCATTCAAGGGAGAATTCAATTCTGAACAAGATGTCGTTGTTTATTTTTGCAGAATAGCTGTTTCCGATTTTATAAAATTCAAAAACTAGTGATCGTCTCTCACCCTGAGTGCCCTTCGAGCAAAAAGAGAGGCCTTCGGGTGCAGCTTTTTTTTTGATATTATTAAATCATGGATGGCCATTCCGCAGCAAAAAAAAACAACGTAATCTTATTCAGAATATTAGAATTATTATTCCTCAAAAAAAAACATCCCAAATAATTTCATTATCTACAAATGTAGATTAATTTTTTGTACCCAGCACAAGGTTCAAATTTCTGACTGGATACTGCAATTGTGGTGCCGTAGGCCTTTAGTGTTCACGAATAGGTTCCATCCACGGGCATGTGAATTTTGACTTCCTAGCGCCTTTAAAGCAAATTCAACGCCTTAGGAGGATCATCCTAAATATGCTTTGTTACCCAGGAGGCATATTTTCGCCAGGAAGCTAATGTTCAACGCTTTTTCAATACGTATTCGCAGACCTTAAGTTAATTTTTGCTTTTACTTTTTTACTTTACTATAAATTAATTTTTACTTTTTACTTTTCTACTTACTTTTACTTTATTGATTTCCGCTGACCCGCTTTTTACGTTTGATCCGCTAATATCTGATCCCATTCCCCATTCATCCAACCCCACCCATTATTATTCATCCACATTTAAGGGAGTCTGGGGGTGAATTGCGTAGCGGGGGGCACTTTCGGCCCTTCCAAATCCTTAATTAGGCCACTTCCACAGATTCCTCAACCTGCGGGCCAAATACCCGGGGCCCATCAGGACCCCAAAAAAATTGCCACTCAGATTTTTTGAGCTTCTTTTCCGTGATGGACATCCACAGCTTCTTCGCGACGCCCAGCTTCTTTGCGGAACATTTTGATACATTAATGGTAGGTCATTATCAATTTTTTTCGTGAGTTGGCTTTAGATGGCAGATCTATTGGGTTTAATCGTGATGATAGCATCGTTTATACCTTTTTATAAAATGTTGACGGGCAAGAAGGTAAGCTGGTTAGTTGGTAGAAATAGCTTAATGATATTTTTAGCTATTTAATGTGAATTTCACGATGCTGCTAATAATCCAGCCTGCCGCTGGGATTCTAGCGATGATCGTTCGATTGCTAAAACATGCCCTATCCGAAAGCGGGATTCTGACTGATTTGACGATTTTTCGATTCTTCTCTTTGACTAGTGAGACAGGTAAGTCTTTTGGCAAGGCTTTGAAAAGCACAATTTTTATTTTTTGTCAACGACCGAAATACCACTAATTGCGTTAATGTGTTTCAGTAGTTATAATTTTTTGATGCGCTCTTATCGGCAATTATTAGCTTTTTTCACCTATGAGTCATGCTGTAATGCCTATTGCCGAAATTCCAGGCCAAGGAATCCAAAACCTATTCTTACAAAAAGACACGAAATCTTTTGCCATAAATGCCAGAATTCAATAATGTAATGCAGAATCGCTATTATAAAATTGGCGATAAATATAGCGAATGAAAATCAATAAAAAAATACGTTTTGTCGATTTCCAGTAGCCAGTGTTGCGATCCACATGATGGTTGGATTTGCGATAGAACGATGCATTGCTATGAAAAACCTAGAAACCTACGAAAATAAATATAGAACCAGTCGACTGGCGTATCTGATAGCCTTAAATGTGGTAATTCTTATTTTACAAACTTTAATAACCTTTTAGTTTGTTTCTCTAATAATCGCTGAATTCCTCTTCTACAGCGGGTACATAAAACCGATTGCCATTTATATTGGGGTGTATTCTTCGCATTTGTTGGCGATCATGGTATGTAAAGGCTTGAAAGATAAGATTTTTTAAGTTTTTTATTTGGTTTTATTGGGTGTGCAGAAAGGAGTATTACCTGGTGTTTCATTCTCGATATTCGACAATTGGGGACAGGTGGGTTCTAAACTTTATCTCTCTCTCTCTCTCTCTCTCTCTCTCTCTCTCTTTCTGTCCCCCTCTGACTCTCCCGCTCTCTTCCTCTGGCTTTCTTCCCGCAGTCTTTCGGATTTGACCCCGATTCGGTCGACTTTAAGCGTCTGAAAAATATCGAAAGACCTACGTTTTGCCCCAATTTGCGCCTCTTTAGATACAAAACGTTGATATCCTACCGTACCTCACGATTATTACTGTATTTGGCCCCTTATAAATGTGCTATGGCCATGTTCTTCATCACGTACCATCAAATCCTCGCCGCTCAACCACCGTACTACGTCGGGTTCTACAGCTTCGGGTTTTACTATTTGCTGGTAATACAGGTAATGAAGATGAAATTTCGTCTCTTACCGTAGCTGAACTTTTAGGACTTTTAGAGCTGCCTTTTAACATTATAGAATTGGATTTTTTCCTATTGAGGTTGTAAAAACGGTTACAAACTATCTCAGGTCGTCTCCCAAATCTGGCTGATCATCCTCGTCGAGCCCGATTTCAGGCGTGTCTTCCTCTCCTGGTTCCAGAAAAAGGTACGCCAGCTTTGAACTTGCCGAAAATGTTCAGATCGAGCCGATGGATCACATCCGAAACGTCAACGGAAATCGGCTGAAATTTGAGCAGGACGAGACCGCTACAATCTATTTCAAGCAGCTCAGGACGATGTGGAGCTGAAAACGAAAAAACCAAAGAACTAGGAATAATAAATAATTAGAACATTTCATTGAATAAATTATTTAAATTAAATAATTAGAACAGTAATTGAATTACACGACATGTCATTTAGTTTTTAGACGAAGAAACTGAACACGACATAAAAATTCAATTAGAATTTCGATTTGCATAAATCTTTCTGATTTCTTTTGACTCACATTGACGGCAGAATACTAGAATTCGCTTTGCCAACACGCCGCACGGCGGCGGTCCTCACCGGCAGCAATGTTAGCCGTTCTTCTTCGCTACTTCTTCAAGTTGTCCAGCGGAGTGGTGAGGGCTATCGCATTATCTCGTCGAAGTTACTATTAACCGGGAGTGTAGCACTGTCTTTTTTTAATCTCAAAAACCGCGGCTAAAGTCTAGGAAACCCCCTGGCCGACTTTTCTACTTTCCTTAATTTTGTTTTTCGCTACTTTTTCGATTCAAATATAAAGTGTTCCTGATAATTAGCATACTGCGAACAGTTTGGTATACTTTAGAGCTCGCTAGCACAAAGGGGGAGGTCGATATACAAAAGTTGGTGCCGGCTGGGGGTCCTAGACTCTTACCAAAAGCGCTTCACAATCAATCGAATAATATTAACCGTCCACGTTTAGTGTTGCTGGCACGTCAGCGAGCCGTCCAGAAAACCCGAGGGCGCGATCAGCGTAAATTTTACCAACCTCAATAATTAGATTTCGCTCATGGAACATGGATCGTCGTTCTTGTTCAGGGTGTCGAAACGCAAACGCAAATTTTTTTAATTAAGCCTATCCCTGCAACGTGATGCAATTAAAGTACAGTTGACTAAGGTTTTTGGTAGTTTCCGATCACCAAAACACTATGGAACTTTATCAGAACAGCTTATAATTCTGAAGTTTCGACCGATTTGGTCATTTTTCCCACGTTAAGGCCCAAAAAGTCGGCGTTTTCTAAAGTTTTGTAATTTTTTGAAAGATTTTGTAAATGTAGTTGTGTTTGTTTTTGAATAAAATTACAGTAAAATGCCATTCGGAATTGTTTAACTTTATTTACTTAAACCCTAAACTTAAAAAACGCCGTCGCAAAGAAATTATTCCTTGCTCCCCCGCTAAAAATTTGCTCCTCCGCTAACACGGAAGCACCCAAAAAAATATAAATTTTGATTCTCTATCAAAACAATAATCTAAGAGAGTTAAAACAAAAGAAAAAATAACCCTAAAATGGGGTTTGTAAGCTATTTTTCGGGCTTGTCGATATTTTTGGACTTTCTGTTAACGCTATTCGATAGAGCCTCAAAGAAATATACTAAGAATGTTATATGCAGCTCAAAATAATGTCATTTAAGAATATAAGAGAAGCTATTGACAAATACTGTTCCTAAAGACGTATAAGACAATTTGGCCCAAAACAAGCACAAAAACTTTGATTCTGTGGCGTGTCCAGGTGGTCGGCCTGAAGGATGAACTCCCCACCAAGCCGCAACCCGTCTCCTACCCGATGAAAGTTTGTGTAAGTCTTCGATTTTCTCGGGTTGGCTTCGCTTTTGTACTGCGCTGTTAGCCGGGGGACTGGGACTTTGGCGCGCGGGGAAAGCCTAATTTTCGCCAGTAATCCCGCATAAGCCTGTCACAAAATATCAGACATGGCAAGGGGCCGGGCTGCGGGGCTTTTTCGGCCCAAAAAATCAGCATGCGGCCCGGCTTGTCGGCCCGGGCCCCCGAAAAAGCCGCAGTCTAATGTTTCATATCCGATATTCAAAAAAGAAGGATGCAAACGGAAATCCGCGCTTTTTCCGCCCAGTCCCGTTTTTAGTTCGCAAGACCTGGAATTTCCTTAGCAAATATGCATAATAACGCTGAAATTGAGATGCAAATGAGGATTTTCCAGGACCGAGCCGATTCGGCCGAGGCCGGCCCCTGAAAAGTTCAAGCCCGGGCCCGGCCCCGGCCCCGCAAATTTGCATATTTTTCGGGGCCCGGAAGCAGCCGCGCCTTATGGAAATTGAGGCCGGGGGCTAGGCCCCCGGAATTGCCATGTCTGCAAAATATTAACGATTTTTAGAAAATTAAACGCATTTTTCGATATATAAATTTTATAAAACTCGTAACTATTTTGGAAAGATTTTTGGTTCTTTAGGATTTCGGGGAGACCAATTTTTTTCCTGGCGGTCCCGGTTGTCCTAGTGATCGAATATAAAGTGTTTTCACATTGTTTTTAGTAAATTTTAACTATATTTAAGGTAGAAAAACGGTGGCCGATCACCTGTTCGAAAATCATCTGTTCGAAAACCATCTGTTCGAAAATCATCCGCTCGAAAAATCATCTATTCGAAAATCATCTGTTCGAAAAGACATCTGTTCGAAAAATCATCTGTTCGAAAAGTCATCTGTTCGAAAATCATCGGTTCGAAAAATCGGACGCGGTCCCCAAGGCCACGATTTTTATCAAGCCCTCTGTATGCCTACCATTGCCATCTGCACATCTGCGCGAGGCGCCCCAATCATTGCGCATTTCTGCATTAATGTACACACCCCACGTCTCTGACCTCGGATTGATTATTTTTTAAAAATAGAAAAAGGAAAGCTTGGAAATCGTAAAAACTACCAAATTTTACGGTAAATACCGTAAGTTACCAGTTAGGAATTACGGGCTTCCTAGGTCCAAAGATAGCTCCGGGTCCAATCCGCAAAACAAGTGCTCCGGGCGGGGGTCGAACCCGCATCCTACGGCTTTCGAGTCCGATGCTCTACCTATTGGGTTGGAACGTAAGTCTCTGCGTATTTTCGAACTCAAATTTCGTGCGGAAATCCGAACCTTTTTGCTGGGTCCTATATACCATTAGAAAGAGCATTTCTTGCTCTACAAGGCTTCAATAGCCGCTTATTTTATAGGCGTTATTTTCGAATGGATTTCGGGGAACGAAGTATCGACAAAAATGACCCACGAATGCTGGACGACCGCACCATGCAAAATTTTTCCGTACCATAATTATCAAATTCAATTTGATCTATTATGTTCTCACCCAGTAGGGCTACAGCTTGCTGCGAAAGATTAAAAGGTTTATGGATTCGCCTACGCTAAACCCAGGCTCAAATTATGGCACCAGACAGTAGTTCTCCTTGGTTGATATTTTTCCATGAAAATTTAAAGATAGCACTGCCTGATTGAACGTTGTGGTTTCTTCTAAATAGGCAGAAAAGTCGAGCACGAGCTTGGAATGTGCTAAATAATTGTTTTTAACGCACAAATTAGCAAGTGAAGGAGGGGTGCATTTTGGTCAATTTTTCGATTTGCTAAAAATTACTGAAAGGCTATTTAAAAAAATAAACTAATTACATGAAAAGGTAGAAAAATAAAAACTCTTTCGAAACCCAATAGGTCACCTGCAAAAATAATTAGTGATCGTGCTCAAAATCGAACTCAAAAGAAAGTGACGATTTTCATTCTAACCCATTAATTTCGAGCGATGTGAACGTTGAAAATAAACGAATGCCAGTATCTGATAGAGAAAAGAAAGCTCTTTTGAATGATATATAACACTTGGTCCAAAGTCCACGATTAAGACAAGCAGCGAGCTTTGAAAAAAGCGCAGAGACTTACGTTCCAACCCAATATAAAAAAATTTAGGCTTATGTCGAAAAAAATTGGTTCCCCGGAAATCCTAAAGAAGCAGATTTTTGACTTTTTGGTCAAAATGCATAAAGAGGGACCAAAAAAAGATCGACATGCTCAACTTTCAAATTAAATTTTCAATTTTTCTAACCTACATTTTTGTAACTTTTTAGCTTCTCTGCCAAGAGCACCATGAAAATACATTTGATTTTTTCAACAAATTGGTAGTTATTCGCGGAAAGACGAAAATTAGTTTGGTCCTTGTTACAGGCCTGCCCCGGTAACAGTTTAGTACCTACTTGTTTTGGGGCAGTGACCGGGCGAACGCTTTTTAGATTCGCAGAATACCGACAGCGATCGAAGAGTTGCGAGACCCTTGCTACCTGTCCGTCGAGCAGCTGCTACGTCTTCCGGTGGAGATCCAATCGCATATTGTTGATTACCTGCGAATGCCCGATATGCTGTACATGGCTCGAGCCGCGCCGATCCTGATGGTGAGCTGGGTGCTGGGTCGTTAGCGGGGGGGGGTCGATCCGGGAAAGGGGTCCCAGGTATATGTCGGCTACCCGGGGGGGGGGACAGGCAGGCCTTTTTCGATGTTTTCGTTATTTTCTGGGAATTTTCGCAACGGCATTCGATAGAGCATCGAAAGATATACTAAGAGTTTTTGTTTTAGCTAAAATTAGTGTAATATAAAAAAAGTTATGGCAAATACAAAAATAGGCTTTGAAAATCGGTTTGAGCGGCTGTTTTTCGATATTCGCGCTATTTTTTCGACATTTTAAAGATGCCATTCGGTAGAGCATCCAAAAATATCCTAAGATTTTTAATTTTAGCTCGAAATAATGTAATACAAAATAGTTATAACAAAAACAAGTATTAAACGTTGTTTTCATGGAGGATATAGAAGGAAATCAAATTTTCGACATTTTCGACATTTTTAAAAAATTTCTTTAGTGCCAGTCGACAGAGCATCGAAAAATATAATAAGAGTTTTGTTTGTAGCAAAAAGAAACGCAAAAAAATCGTTAGCTCGGCCCCAACAGCCCGTCCCCCCGCGTAAAATCCCCCACGTAGCCGACATATACCGGGGTCCCAATAAAAAAAGTCACGCTGGCATTTTGTTATTTCAATTCAGATCGTCTTGAAATTTTGCACAGTGGGGCAGAAAGGATTTTAAAACGTTCACATAAACTTTCAGCCTGATCGATACAATAGTTTTCGAGTTATTGCAAAAATACCGTTTTTCCCACGCTTAACTTCGTATCTTTGGCTATCTTTTTGGACTTTGCATCAATTAACATAAGTTTCCGTCTCTAAATCCCTCATTCTTCTAAACATCGGGGTTACGAAAACTTTGTTAAAATTACGTAAATAGCCTATTTCCAAGCCGAATTTTGCGAAATAAAGATTTCCTGGAACAAAAAGAGGTCCACGCTTCATTTTTTCTTTACATTCCAAAGCTCAATTTCGGCGAAATCCGCGTTAGAAACGTAAAATAAAGTTTATTTTTGCCATAGCTCGAAAACTACTGTACCGATCGAGCTGAAAGTCTCTGTGAACATTTTAAATTACCTTCTGCACCTCTATTCAAAATTTCAAGTCGAACGGATGTGAAATGGCAAAATGCCAGCGATACCTTTTTTATTGGGACACCCTGTATAATATGCTTATCGTGTTTTTAGTAGTTTTGAATTGCTAGGCAGGTCTGTTAGAGAGCAGTTTACCCCCGCCCCCCACAACCGACACCCAAGTTTTGTATCTCGGCTCCCTGTTCATCTCCAGGTGTGTAAAGTATACCAAAATGTTCGTCTTGCTATGTCGAGTATTTTGGTATACTTTACACAACTCTAGAAACCAAGATACGGTAGAATGAAGTCGGCTGAGGGGGCTGCTAAAGGAGACTGCTACAAACTCGTGATTTCAAGGGCTTTCAAATGGTGTATCAATCGTTCCGATCCGATACTGCGTCGAGTTCGAGTTAGAGTTAGAGTTTTTTTATTCGGACACTCTGTAGTCGAGTACCCTCGCCCCCCCCCCCCTCGTTAACAGTCCAGTACGCTTTCTAGGACTTCATCACAGCCGTTCCCAAGTTCTGGGTGATCGCCGGTTGGGGCCAAGAAAGCGAGCAAGAGCAGATGTGGGCGTTTGGCTGTGGTTCAGTTTACCCCGCCCAACCGACCCCCACCTACTGTATCTCGGCACCCCGATGTCGTCAGTGTCTGTAAAATATACCAAAATACTCGCATGATAAAGACGAACATTTTCGTATACTTTACAAGATTGTAGGGCAACAGATGACCGAGATACAAAAGTTGGGGTCCGGCTTTGTGGGGAAGATGTAAATAGACTGAACCCTTACAAACTTTTCGCGCTCTTTCGACACTTTTAACTCGATTCAGCTTCTTCTGGTTCGTGAAACGGCTCCCCACTGACAACTGGGCATATGGTGTGGCGAATGGTGACAAGTATAGCTTGGCGTTAAGTCCCTAAAAGCGGTTGTGTTCAGCAATGACAGTACTGCCAGCTGATGCTCGAGGAACGGGCCTGATGGAAAAGTGCGACCTTGGCACCTACATCGAGCACGTCACGATGCTCTGCAACAACTCACGCGTCGGCTTGGTCAGTGATTTCTGTTGCAATCTGCCTAACGAACTGGAAATTCCGGTTCTTTAGCATTATCGGGGGGAGACCGAACTTTTTTATATGAATCTATAAATACGTATAAAAAAAGCCTAGTAACTGAATAGAGAGTGTTTCAAAAGCGTCGTAGCAGTATATAACTCGATATCAACTCTAAAAACTATCTGAAAACTTTTAAAAATTCGACAGTCTGAGTCGGGTGAGAGACAATTTTTTATATTAATCTAGAATTGCCTAACTACTTAATAAAAATTTTTCGTAACGTTTTCGGTAAAATAAAGCTATATTCTAACCAGAAAAACTTTTTAAACCGTTAAAGATTTTTCGAAAATATGGATATTTTTTGTATTTGTTCATCAAAAATGGGAAAGTTTTTACGCTAAGAGATAGGAAAAACGATTTAGAAAGCCGTCGCTATTTATATTGAAAAAAATTGGTTCTTATGAAAGATCTTCCCCCCCCCCGATAATGCGAAAGAACCAATTTGACATTCAGTTGTACCACACCACTCGGTTGTCGCACGGCGGTGAGCCCTGGACGTCGAATATTAAGGAAACGACCTACAGCTTTGACGCTCACGATTTTGTTGGCGGATCGCCGTTCCCGGATGGTCAGCAATTTCGCTAATATGAATCTCGGCATCACGAATTACGGCATTATGATAACAACTCCGTCCAGGCAACTTCCACGCCAGCGTCGTCGTGGTCGACTGGAGTCTGGATCACCCCGAGGGGCTTTTGCGGAAGGTTGTCCACGACGTGAACCGATTTCCGGTAGGGAACATTGGAAAAATTGGCCGGTTCTGGTGTAAATTCGACAAATGCTCGTCATCAAATTTTAATACAAAAACTTACGGCTTGGCTTAACAGATCCATGACAAGGGTTCAGTAAAACCTCCTTGCACATTTTCGAAAATCATATTCCTAACCGGGCCTCTGCATTAGAAATTTGACTTTCCGATAGCTCGGGTCCTTCGTACACCCCCCCGCGCGTGTGCGTTTACAAAGTTAAACCCGGGGTTCTTTAGGATTCGCGGGGAAGTATTCCCGGGGGAAACCAAATTTTTTTCGGCACAGGCCTAGATTTTTTTATAAATTGCGGATGCGTTTCTAAATTGTTTTTAACTATTCCTGAGCATAAAAACTACACACATTTTAACCAAAAAAAATTAAAAAAATAAAAATTAGGTCGAAGAATCCTATAGAACCTTTAGGATTCACAGGGGGGGAAAGACCCAAAATGACCAAATTTTCGACTTTTTGAAACATTTTTCTAAATTTTTCTGAATGTTATTCTGCTTTCAATATAGTTAAAACTTACTAAAAACAATCCGAAAACACTTTATATTTGATTACTAGGTCACCGGGACCACCAGGAAAAAATTGGTTTCCCCCCCGGGAATCCCTAAAGAACCAAACCCGATTTTATTCAACCTCCCCTTTGCGCCTTGCACCCTTCGGTGAAAAGATCCCTTTTCAGAGTGTCAAAGAGCTGATCGTGAACCTCACTGATCTATACCTATTGGAGCTGCCGGAGGTGGTCAAGTCAAAGGTTCCGGCGATGAAGGTGTACTGCTGGTGGAAATTACCTGGAAATTTTTGAGCTTTCCTTGCACTGGACTGTTAGCGGGGGGGCGCGGATTTTCCCAGCAATTCTGTACGACTTAATGGAAAAATCTAGGCTATGTGTGGAGATCAAAACGCGGAAAAAATGCCTTTTACGTAAGACAATTTAATGTATGAAAAATGACCAAAACAGAACCAAATTCTCGAATTTTCAAAATTTTTTAAGTATTTCACTACTTCCTAGCAATCAAAAAATAGAAAGTTTTTACTGAAATCCACTTTATATTATATGTGTTAGTTCTAAACGGGAAAATAAAAAATAGCTCCGCCGCTAACAGTGCTGCCTTGTTTAATTTCGTGTGCTAAATGAGGGGATTGATTTTTTTTTGATTATTGAGTAGCTCTTTAGATGTGGAGACCTGGCAAAACAATGATCCCAAGTTCGTAGGGTGGCCGATTGAAGAATATGGATCGATGGCGGCCAATATTCTGCGTACGATGATTGCGGTGGGTGGCGTACGGTCATGTAGCTTTGCTAATGCCAGTAGTTCCGGGTCAGCCCCAGTCCATCTTATTGCAGAATTTTTTGGCTAAATTTTCGATCCTTTTTGCCACGCAAGTGTTTTTAGCAACAGCCCCCCATTTTCCTAATTGTTCCACCTTTCCTGGCAGCCCAAAGCTCTTAGAAAACGCAGCTTGGATCGGACTGAAACCGGTTAAATTATTTTTTCTCGGAAAACTGTCTAATTCACGCCCCAAAGACGATAAAAATCAGGTTAAAAATTCAGGAATGTCAAAGATCGGAGAGAACGAATCTCCTCAACTCGTCGAGAGTTTTCGATAGATACCTAAATCGTAAAAACCGGACATCGCTGCGTACCGCTAGAGGGGGGAGGACTTATTTTGGGATGCCCTGTACAAGGGTGTCCCAAAAAAATCCTCCCCTATCTAGCGGGCCGGAGACGTGTCCGATTTTTACGATTTTGGTATTCATCGAGAGCTCTCGGTAAGGCGAATCCAGCACGCCTCTCGAAATTTTAAAATTCCGGAATTTTTGCCCAATTTTTGGTATTTTTTATGCAACAAGGCGACGCTTTTTTGTCAAAACCCCAATTTAACCGGTTTAAGCGCCAACCAAGCTGTTTTTTTTCAAATGGTTTGCAAAAGCTGTCTTTGCGGTTCCGGAAAAGTCGTTAAAATCCAGAAATTGTGGTTTTTGTAAAAAACCCTTTTATCCGAAAAGCATCAGAAATGCAGCCCTTTTCGCGAAAATATTAGTAAAAGTAAGAAAAAATCGGGAATTTCAAAATTTCGAAAAGCGTGATGGACTCGCCTTGTCAAGAGATCTCGATAGATACCAAAATCGTAGAAATCGGACACGTCTCCGGCCCGCTAGTTAGGGGGGTTTGGGACACCCTGCATTTGTTAGTGTTATGAATTTCGGTGCTGAGTTTAAGGAGTTCCGGTTAGATGCCTAGAGCAACATTTTTTTTTGGTAGGAATGGCTGAATGGTGAACGTGAAATCGCTTGCATCATGATCCTGCCCATCAACACGGCGCGCATACTCGTCCCAACAGCCTTCAAAGCCGACGGTTACCTATATATGGGCGGAACACGGAGTTATTCGCTATTGCAGAGCTGCGCGAGATTTTGACGGGTTTGACCGCCGGCTTGCCGGGCTGCTTCAGACTCCATGACAGGTAGGCCGCCCTACGCTCTTCCCGCAACACTTGCCACGTTTTGCAGCGCGCGGCTGATTCGTCGTTCGGAGACGGTTGGCAATGACAGCTCAAAATTCGGTTCTCTAGCATTATAGGGGACCTAACTTTTTTATATAATTCCAGAAATGCATTTTAATGTAATCGTAAGTGTTTCGATAGCGTTTATCATAAAGTTTTGCTATGTGGAAAGTGGAAATCCTCTAACAATTAGCCTCCAAATTCGAATTTTTTGTCGAAAAGCGGTCGTTTTTGGATAAAACTGATCGATATTTTTTGCATTTGTGGTTCTTTCGCCTTATCGGGGGAGACTTGTTAAAATTAACGAAATTTATTACTAGCGTTAAAATTTTGAAAACTTAAACTTCGAAGGGGCCATTCTAGTAGAAAATTCGTTTTTTTGCCATATTTACTAAAAATCTCCAAGGTTTTGGCAATAACGAAACGTGTAAACCTCTTGCTTGATTTAAATTACAAAACTTGATACGGAAAAAATGCGCCCCCCCCCCGATAATGCAAAAGTCACCGAAATTCAATGCTCACTGACACCGTAGAGCCGTGAAGGACTGGTGATCAGCGTGCAGCCTCAGCTTTTCCTGTTGTGTGGTTGCGACTATTGGGTTCGCCGGTAGGTGCTGTTCTCGAAATCAGTTTTGCGCATAAATCATTCAGCGAGCGTACCTTCGAGGACAGCAAGCGCCATGCCGAATCGTTCGCTTCGCTCTGCCAAACTTACTCGGAGCTGAAATCGGGCTACATCAACGAGGACGCCGAGGACGACGAGGACGATGTCAGCTATAACTCACCGTCATTTCACCGAAAAGCATTTAATCGAAAAGTAGCTGATCGGAAAATGGACGTTTTTGCATTATCGGGGAGACCTAGTTTTTTTGTATACGTCAAAAAATGCCTAGTAACTGTTTTAATAGTGTTTTTAGTAAAATATACTATATTTCAAC